>BMAC01000008.1:3168893-3194389 GCA_014905375.1 Phtheirospermum japonicum | reverse complement strand
GTTTGACCAGTGATTAAGTAAAATGAGTTTTTATTTAATCAGGGACTCTAAGGGACGAGTTCATATAAGAACAATGTGTTGTTCGAATCACAATGTGTTGTGAACCCACGGCTAGCTTACACCTGAACCATTGAGGGTCACACCACGTGTTTCCTGATTATTGAAAACGACAGCTAGAAATTAATTGTTAATTTTAGCATAGTTAGATGTCAATATGATTGAATCTAAATTTCATAATTGTGATTATGAATTGAGAAAAATACGAGAAAGTTTTTCTGGACGCGAAAATATAATTGTTATATTTTTCGCAATTATCATTTGTGAGAAATGATTTAATTCCAATGGGTTTTTAATTTAATTTCGGGTCGGCCCAATAAGACCTTAAAGTTGTTGGGCCGTTTTGTTTATTTAAATTAAAGTGGCTTGGTTTTGTTTTAAGTTTGAGCCCATCCACACATACAAGCCCATTAAGTTTGGTTTTAATTAAATTGTTGGGCCCAGCCCTCAACCCTTTTTACTTGGGCTTTGACTTTGTTTTAAAAAAAATAAAAAATAAAAAATAAAAAAAACGAAGCAGACGGGATTTAAAAGGAAACAGGAAGGGTTTGTTTTTAAATATACAAGCAACCAACAACAAAACGAAACAGACGGATTTTGAAAAACCCTAGCCACAACCCTTCCGTCCACCTTGGCCGCCGCCGCTTCGCCGGCCGCCGCCACGCACCGAAACGTTCGGTCGTCGTTTTCAATCCCTCGACGGATCTAGTGCTCCGTCGTAAGGACGTCGGAAAATACGGTGTGTGACACCGATTTATCGGAGCCGCCGGATTTCAGCCGCTTCACCACGTCACCGGACCTTCGCTGAACTTGCCGCACATCGGAACGCCTGCCGGTGCTGTGCAGTCGCAGCACGTCGGTCCCTCGTTGCTGTCGGGCCGTCTACTGTAGAGAAGAACAGGCCGAGAAAACTGCCAGACCGCCGTGCCTCTGTGAACGACGCTGCCGGCTACCGTTCCGTCGCCGAAGCGCTCGCCATCGCCGCCAGCGTGCTTGCAATCCGTCGCCATAGTACCGGAGTTCTCCGCCGCTGCCACTCCAAGCTGTCGCCACAGCCGCGCCGACGCCGCATTGTTGCCACAGCCGACGAGTTCCGAGCCCCGCAGTTTCTCCGTCGTGAGGTACTATGGTGTAATATGAAATATATATGTGTTGGCTGCTGTGTGTATATATATATGGTTAATATGTGTGTTTAAACATACTGTATATATATATTAAATAGTATGCTGTAGTATATATACATATATGTATGTTTATAAATATATGTATATAATATTATTGATGCATGCATGTAATATATGTGTGTGATGTTTATGATACATGTGTGAATTGCATATATATGTGAATGATGCATGCAGTACCAAATACATATATGTTTATATTGTTAATATATATATGATATGTATAAATAAAGTGAATGCATTTATGTTGCATGCTGTATGTTGTTTAATTAGGTGCATGCATTATGTGTGTTTATTATCTACATGTGATGTAATGTATATATATAAATATAATGCATAAATATGTATGCTGTATATAATTATATATATAATTAAATATATGATTAATATATTAATATATATAAAATGTTATATATATGTTTAATATATTAATATATATATATATATATATATATATATATAAAACTGTTATATATATATATATAATTTATAGAAACCGAACATACTTATTCGATTTTACGAAAATCAAATTGTTTCTATTTATTAAAAGCAATTAAAATATAGTTTGAATTAATTGATTATAAAATTGGACCGTCGTCAATTTGAATTCGATTCAAATTACTTATATTTAAAAAAATTTTGTTTTCCGCTGCGCGACGGTACCAACGATTCCCAACACTCAAGCCATTCCTAGAACATTAACGAAATATACCTCTCATAATCAACTATGAAGTGGGGAACGTGCAGGTGGATCCTCGCAAGAGTGGTGCGCATCTTGTCACCTCAAAATCTCCATTTCAGGGGTAGTTGTTCAATCGTTAGACAAGTCGCATCATACCCATTAGTAGCACTTTGATCCTCCTTCTCCATGAGCCACAAACAATGTTTGTTTGGTAAGTACGATCCTACGGTGTCCCTCTCCATGAAGTCGTAGTTTGCAAACAACTCCATGCCCTGAAGAGCAACCCTCTTCCTTTGAGTTTGTCGCAATATACCAGAATTCATCTAATTTTACAAAAATTCCACCATGAAATAATGAATAAATGAAATTCTTATATTGTAATGGACTTATTCTACCTTGAGGAAATCAATGAGGATTCAATGGGAATGAATAAAAACTATTAGTTTATATAAAAGTTTTTCAAATTTTTGATATTTTTGAGCCGAGTCTGCAAAAACAACCTGGCTCTGATACCACCTTGTAACATCCCATTTTCGCAAAAACGAAATTGATTTATATTTAAAGAATTGAAGAAATCTTGGTGGCACATAAATGTCAATTTTTATAAAGCAAAAGTAAAATTTAGAATATCACAAGCAATTGAATTTACGTTATATTTGATATTAGGAATGAAAACTAATAAAGTTTTATTGTTTTGTTTGTTAAATAAAAGTGAAATTCGCTGCGAAGCTACGTTAACTATTAATTTTAATTGACAGATATATGGTTTACTCCTAATATCATTTTATGCTGCGTAAATTCAATTGCTTGTGAAATTCTAAATTTTACTTTTTTTAAATAAAGTACGAAATTATTATTAAAAAAATGAGAAAACTGTTTATACAAACACAGATCACGACGTCTGTTCCTTGACCAAAGACATCTGTTCAGACCTCATTAAAATCTCTCGAGGTAAACCCAACCTTGTGGGAGAAACCCTTGTAGAGGAAAGAGTAACCTCCCTACGCTAGTAGTAGAAGGAACAAAACAAAGCGATAAAAAATGTTAAAGGCCACAAGTCAGCTAAAAGTAAAAACAAGCTGCAACAAGCAGGTCGTGATCTAAAAAGAAGCAATACCAAGGTCCTCTGCCGATTGGAGATTAAACTGCCATCAGAGAAGCTGATGTCAAGATCGTGATGAATGGAACACCATTTTACCCAAAATATCATCGTTTACCAGATCTAAGAGAAACGTCGGGGGTGACTTGAACCAGTTGTAACGGGGAGAATCGAATATGGAGAGCGCGTTAGCAGCGCGATTGCCTTCTTGATAGACATGCAAAATCATGAACTCAATCGAGGTAGTGATAAAGAGAATCCGATGCCAACGAGCCAGGAAGCGCCAAAGGACATCCAAGCTAACGCTTCACAAAAAGCTCCACCACATAAGGCGAGTCGGATTCCAGCCAAATCTATCTCCAACCTCTCTGATCAGGCTCCTCGACCGTAATAATTGCGGCCTCCAACTCAGCCTCAAAGGCGTGACCCTG
This sequence comes from Phtheirospermum japonicum, assembly GCA_014905375.1. NCBI lineage: Eukaryota > Viridiplantae > Streptophyta > Magnoliopsida > Lamiales > Orobanchaceae > Phtheirospermum > Phtheirospermum japonicum. The sequence goes on along the minus strand of BMAC01000008.1, from coordinate 3,190,939 downwards.
GTCTAGCAATCTTGAAAAGCTGCCTTTTACAAAGCCCCGACACGTGCAAAAATGCAGCCACGACGCAATCTCCAGGACAGCCCAGAGCATTGCCATCCGTGTTCACCTTAATCCAGCCAGGTGAGAGGGGAAATCAGGACATAAGGGTAGAGTGGGCGGAGGCGCGGGCCTGCCACGCACACCCAGTTTGCACAAATAGAGCGGGTCCAAAATAGTGTTTGCCATCGTGCCGTTATCAAGGGCGGAAGACTTTAAAATTAGCGATCGAATGAGAATAAGTGCCTCCGTAGTGGAAGGACGAACTCCATTGTGGGCGAAATTGCAACTGAGGTGCCAAATCATCCAGATCGACGAGATGAAAGCTTTCCAAAAGGAAGAGTACCTGCACACTAAAACAATAGTCAATAACAAAAACAAAAAAATGATCAAAACCACCTGAGAGGGGGAGCTGGATGTCGAAAGAATCCTCAATCCAGATCTAAATGTAACGCGCAAACCAACATTCCATGAGAATATGATCAAACATCTCAGAACTCTCAAAGAAAAAGCATCAAAAGGAAGGACCAATGAACCCCCGCCTGCGGATCACGTCGAAGACAATGAGCCGATTGTAGATTGCCTTCCAAACAGTGATAGAATGTCGGGCTGGAATATGAGAGGACCAAATCCAACTGCCCCATCGAACCTTGAGAGACTTTAGATGGAGATGGTCATACGTAATCTTGGCCGAAATGTCCCCAGAAGGTGAAGTGGACTAGACTCTCTTATCTTCAGTGTAAGGGACAATAGGAAACAGGAGGATTTCAATGACGATGTCGGTAAAGGAGACAAGGAAGCTCTCCTTGAAGTGCCATACCCTAGAGAAGAAGTAATCGGTGATAGTCTGAGAAAAGCGAGACTTTAAAGACTCGGGAATGCCGATGGGGGAAGCGATGGAATAACCGAGCTAGTTATCCCACCAGAAACTAACACAGGAGTCACTGCCCAGAATACAACGGGAGTTCTCCAAAATACTGATAATATGACCCCTGATGCCACCCCAAATGGATGAGGAGACATGAGCACGGGGGGAACCATTCATCTTAAGATAGCGCTCACGGAGAAGACGAAAGGCCATGGAATCCTTATTAAGTAAACTATTAACAAACTTGAAGAGGAACGAAGAATTGGCAGTGGTGATGGAGCGGATGCTGAGTCCACCCTCCTCACGAGGGGCAGAGCAGCGGTCCCAATTAACTGTACAACGCTTAGGCTTAGAAATATTGCCCGACCAGACAAAATTTCTAATAGCAGTCTCTAATCTGCATATAAGTGAGGTCGGCCATTTAATAATAAGCATGGAATGAACCGTGGTGCTGGCAATGACCGAGTTAACTAGGCAAATGGGACCACCTAGAAATAGAGAGGAACCCTTCCAAGTCCCAAACTTGGCCAAAGTCTTATCAAGGATCGAACAGAGATGAGTAGCACGAGGTTTACCACGGAACATAAGGACACCGAGACAAGAGGCGGGGAGGGAACCCACATAAAAATTAGAGACTTGACAGATGCAACGAACTACTGCAGGAGTAACCGAAGAGACAAAGTAAATCTTAGATTTCTCTGGACTGAGAACCTGTCTGGAGAAATCCCCATAACGACGGAAGATATCTAATATGGTCATAGCATTAACGAGAATATCATCGGCATAGAGAAGGCAGGTCATGAAGCAAAGAGTACGACCGGCCCAGAATAGAGAGATCGTGCCGCGATCCACAGCAAAATAGAGTGCACACACGAGAACGTCTTCCGCAATGCAGAAAAGGAGAGGAGAGAGGTGGTGCCCCTGGTGAACACCCCTTGAGCAACTTAAATAGCCAGCGGGGCTACCGTTAAGTAGCACAGAGATGCAGGCGGAATGAAGAATGGTCTCAACCCACCTAATGAAGATAGTTGGAACACCAAAACGGTGCAAAACCGTAATCAGAAAGCCCCCATCCAAGGTGTTTAAGGCTTTACAGATGTCTATCTTCACGATCATGTTCTTACCAAATGTGTGGGAAGAGAGCCAATTAAAAGCCTCAGAAGTAACAACGATACAATCATGAATCTGCTTGCCCAGAATAAACCCGTAATGGGAGTCCAAGATCATCCTACCAGTGACTACTCCAAGACGGGTAGCCATGATATTAGAGATGATCTTGAAAGAAAAGTTGCTAAGGGCGATCGGGCGAAAACTTTCCACTCACATTGCCCCCTTAACTTTCGAGATAAGAATCATGAAACTGGAGTTGAAACCAGTGGGAAGGGACGAAGAAATAAAGAAGTATCGGACAGCCGAACAAATGTCATGTCCAACAATATCCCAGCATTCCTGAAAAAAATGGCCATTAAAGCCATCCGGACTAGGGGCACTACTAGGGGCGAGAGAGAAAAATGCCTCACAAATCTCATCATCGCTTGGAGTAATAGAGAGAAAGTCTTGAGAATGAGTATCAACAACAGGTTGCAGAAACTCATTAATCCAAGTAGGGTCCGGGAGAGGGTAGGTGGAAGAAAAAGATCAGAGAAGAAGGAAACGATCTTTCCCTGAATCACATCAGGGGAGTGTCTGATCACCCCATCAATCAAGAGAGAACCGATGGTGGAGTTCATAACCCGAGACTTGATACTCCGATGGAAAAAAGGTCGAGTTACGATCACCATCCGTGAGCCACTCAACCCGGCTCTTCTGCCGAAGGATACTAGCCTGAGCGTCGAGCAGAGAGGAAGACTGGACCTACAGGGAAATCCCAACTTCAAGGTCAGCTTTCGAATACCCCATGTCCAGGCAGTGAGACTATAAGTTCAAAAGCTCGGAAAGAGAAGACTCTACCTGGCGATGAACATTACCAACCGTCTGTGCATTTCATTCCCGGAGAACTCCGCGAAGGTAACGCAATTTAGCCATGAGGGAAAGAATAGGGTTTGTAATCTGGTGAGGAAGAGCCCAAGCAGTGGTGACAAGGGAACAAACCAGGCTGCGAAGTCCAGAAGTTTTGGAAATGAAAAATCCAAGGGCCCGAGGTGGTAAGCGTATCTGATTTGTACATTTTTGTACACTTTTTGTTACCTTTTTGTGTCGCATTCGCGTGTGTTTTGCTTGCATTTACGGGTTTTAGGAGTCATTTTGGCCTATTTTGTTAGTTTTAGGTTTTTGTAGCTTTTGTGTTGTTTTTAATAGTTTTTCGTATATTTTTACTCTTTTTCGTACTTTTGGCCGTAGGATGACCAAGCGGAGCCCGCGCACGTTTGGAGGCATCCCACTCGACTCAGATTGAAACGGACAACCAAGGGAACACAGCACAAACGAGGAGCAACAGTCGATGGACGTTTAGAGCGGAAACGGAAAAACTGAGCCGGGAGCAGCCGTACCAGTCGATCGACTGGCTTTCAGTTGATCGACTGACGATCCATTCGATCGACTGGACCTCTCCAGATTGACTGCTCGGCAGTGAGTTTTCCAATTTTGGGCGAGTCGATCGACTGCAACGCAGGAATCTCTGAGATTTTGACCCATTTTGACGATTTTGCCCCTGCATTTTTGTATATATAGGACCAGCTCTCTCCAACCTTATCCAACTCTCCTTGGTGGAATTTGGGGCTTGCTCCATTTCCTCCAAGCCTTTACTCTTGCATTTCAAAACCCTAGCTCATAAATTCCTAGTTTAGTGTAGTTTAGTTTAGCTTAAGTAGTTAGTTTAGTTAGGTTTAGTTGTTCTTAGCAAGTGTGGGAGAGGGTGACACCTCCTTCATTTGTTGTTCTTGTTTTGTTGAAGTTGTTATTGTATTTTGAAGACTTGAATCTTTTGTTGGAATGCAAAAATTGGTAGTAATCTTTCTCTTTTATGTTGTGTTATGTGTGTGTTGTTGATTTTGCTTTGGTATTGGTTGTTTCATTTCCTAGATTGTCATTCTTCTTGTTGCAAAAATCTCCATTGAAGCTTGCATGTTGAAGCGTTTTACCCTTTTTGTTCAAACAAACATTGGAGCCTTGAAAGTTATAAGTAGCTTTCCTCTTTGGTAAATTTGACCTTCTTTCAATTTAATGCTTTTGACCATTTTCAATTTCAAAGCTTTTGAATTCCCTCCAATTCCCCCTTCAATGTGCAAGCCTTCTTAGTTTAGTAGATTTTTAATTTATGCAATATTGTTAATTAGGTTTAGTTAATATCATCAACTAATTACTTTCAAGCAAGCTTTAATTCGTATTTGATGCGATTAGTTTAGTAATTACGGGTTTAGGGTCAAAGTTCGTTTAGAACCATTAATCGGAGCTTGTCGAGAATTGGGATTGACGACCCCAACACTTGGTCGACAATTTGAGATTGACAACCTCGAGTCGTGGATTAGGTGCTCTACAAAAACCGATTGATCGTGAAGATGAACCGAACACCCTAAACCCTTATTTTCATTATTTTAATTAAAGTCTCCTTTTAAATTCAAGCTTTAGCACAAAACTCAAACCAAACCAATGACTTAATGATTTCTTAGTTTAGATTAGTGTAGTTTCGGTTAGCAAGAGAGTAAGTAAAAACACCGACCACTGATAATATCTATTCTCGAGAGACACGACTCGGGAAAACTTACCGCTCTACAGTCGACTCCGTACTATTGCAGAGATGATTTCTTAGAGTGCTAAGAAATCTTCGATCAAATCTTTGTGCCGTTGCCAGGGATAGATTAAGGCTAATGGTGTTTTTAATTATTTCTCTTGTTATCTTAGTTGTTAGTCAATTTAGATTTTTATTTTACTTTCGATGCTCGTAATTCTCTGTTGAGTGTTGTGTTTACAAGGTACTCATTCGGGAAGCCCGATGCCGTCCGCCCACACTCACGACGATCAAAGGATGCTCCGGCCGAGGATGGCAAACTACCGAGCTAGTTTTCCGTACGATGACCCTTATATCCAAACTCCCAAATATCCAAACCCTTACATCCAAATTCTCGAGTATCCAAATCCGTACATCACTCCTCCAAGCGATCGGTCGAGAATGGGCCCAAACTTTTGATTATCCCGGTCCAATCCCTTCATATTCTCTACCGATTACACATACCCATAACCCGAGCATGGATCCATATGCTCAACTTGCCTCGCCTTCTTCTTACCCGAGCTTTGACTCGTATGCTCCCCAAATTCATGATTCATATTCTTGGAGCTACGAATTTTACGACCTACCCACCTCGAGTTCGTATACTCCGAACGACGACCTGTACACCTCACTTTTTCAAGATTCGTCTATGACCCAACTCCCGGACTTTGAGCCTCTCTCATCCGAGCTCGTGGAGGTGATTCGACAATTGGATGAATGTCTTGCTCGCATGGAGACTCAAGTAGAGCAAATTGCCAACGATGTGGACGAGCTTAAAAGACCATGTCTTGATGACATGCCCATCTTTGATGTGGTGGATCCCACGGTCATTGACGGCAATTCGAGCTTTGACGATCTTTTGAAAGAGGTGTGCAAGGAGGTGGAGTTATAGGGTGAGGAGAATGGGTCGGAAGTCGACGTTACCCTCTCTTGTGCTTCTTGAAGACGTTGTAGTGGAAATTGAGGGGGAGTCACTTTTGGGGTCTCCAACACCACTTGGAATGTCGAGCCTACTTGCTTTTGGCGAGGATGAGGAAGTTGTGCCGGTTTTGGAGGAATGGTTACTTGAGCCTCTTTTGCCACCACCCGATGCCATTTTTATACTTGATCAAGAGGTGGTGGAAGAGGTAGTGGGGGAGAGAGAGGAGATTGCGGTTGGGGAGACGAAGGAGTACGTCGACCCATTTTGGGACGATCCAGTTTGGGTGGTCGACTACTCCCTCTTCCGACCACCGAAGCAAGCCCGCGCTCTTGATAGTCCGCCCTGCCGGCTTGCCCGACGTGCCCGCCTTGGTGATTTTTGTCACCCGGTGTGTCTACTCGAGAACACCAAGGCGTGGCACGATCACCACCTCTTCTTGGATCCCGGATAATGTCAATTGTATAAATCGTCGATCTATAGACGTTAAAGTAGTGCTTATTGGGAGGCAACCCAATTTGTAAAAAAAAAAAAAAGAGAAAATCAAAAAAAAAAAAAAAAATTCAAAAAAACAAAAAAAAAAACAAAAAAACTTTTCATTCGTATTTTGTTTTTGCAACCCCCCTTGGTTTATTTCTTGTAGGTTGCTTGCCTCAACTCCGGAGAGGACTTATGCACGACCACGTCACCACAAGCTCAGAGATAGGGGCGTTTCCTTTTCCCTTACACTTTTTACCGCATTTTTCTAGCATAATATGCAATGAGGACATTGCTAGGTTTTAATGTGTGGGGTGGTGGTTAGGGTTCGTCTTAAGATTTTTAAGTTGACGCATGCTTGCTTGTGTTAATTTGAGTAGCGTGTGTGTTATTTTTGCTTGGATTCCTTGGTGAAGTGACGCGGTTTTGATGATTTGGTTAGGGAGTTTAGATTTTCGATCGGATTTAGTGTACTTAGGTAATTTGACTTGTTGGGAACTTTGTTCGGCTTTAGCTTCGTGCTATCCTTGAGCTCATATAGAACTAGTGCCTCAACTAGCCTCGTCGTCGAACACTCTATAGGATTTGTTTTGATATTTTGGAGGCGTCAATTGCTCCACGTGCTCGATCGAAAACATTGTAAGTTGCTAGTAGCAACGAGTGGTCGGAGCCGTTGATTTCTCTTTGTATATATCTTGTATTTAAGTACCTTATTTCTTTGGGTACAAAAAAAAAAACTTAAAAAGAAAGAAAAAAAAAAGAGAAGAAAAAAAATGATGATGAATAAACAATGATAAGTTATAAATCCTTGTAGTTATTAAGTAATAAAACATGCAACTCTTGCACGTTTCCTCTTTTTTCCTTTTTTTAGATTTTGTTTGTTAAAGAGAGTTGTGGACGATTGGGGCTAGTAGGGAGCCGATTAACGGTTCGACTGTGGATAGACCTTAGCCGGGGCAAGGACGAGGGGATCGACTTGGAGGTTTACCTAGTACTTTTAGGTTTCGAGAGTCGATCTAAAATTTCTTTGTCAAGACATCTTTTTCGTCCTTTTAGCCGAGCTAACGAGCATTTTAGCATACAACGCCTCATATTAGGTTTTTTTGCATTAGATTAGGATCACCCGGGAGTAGTTTTGTAATTCTAGATTAGTATTGCTTCTGGACAAGCAATAGTTCTAAGTGTGGGGTGGTTGATTTGTACTTTTTTGTACACTTTTTTGTTACCTTTTTGTGTCGCATTCGCGTGTGTTTTGCTTGTATTTACGGGTTTTAGGAGTCGTTTTGGCCTATTTTGTTAGTTTTAGGTTTTTGTAGGTTTTGTGCGGTTTTTTTAATAGTTTTTCGTATATTTTTACTCTTTTTCGTAGTTTTGGCCGTAGGATGATCAAGCGGAGCCCACGCACGTTTGGAGGCATCCCACTCGACTCGGATTGGAATGGACAAGCAAGGAACACATCGCGAACGAGGAGTGACAGTCGGCAGACGTTTAGAGCAGAAACGAGAAAACTGAGCCGGGAGCAGCCGTACCAGTCGATTGACTGGCTTTCAGTCGATTGACTGACGATCCAGTCGATCGACTGGACCTCTCCAGATCGACTACTCGGCAGTGAGTTTGCCAATTTTGGGGAAAGTAGTCGATCGACTGACCTTTAGTCGATCGACTGCAACGCAGGAATTTCTGAGATTTTGACCCATTTTGATGATTTTGCCCCTGCATTTTTGTATATATAGGACCAACTCTCTCCAACCTTATCCAACTCTCCTTGGGGCTTACTACATTTCCTCCAATCCTTTACTCTTGCATTTCAAAACCCTATCTCATAAATTCCTAGTTTAGTGTAGTTTAGTTTAGCTTAAGTAGTTAGATTAGTTAGGTTTAGTTGTTCTTAGCAAGTGTGGGAGAGGGTGACACCTCCTTCATTTGTTGTTCTTGTTTTGTTGAAGTTGTTATTGTATTTTGAAGACTTGAAGCTTTTGTTGGAATGCAAAAACTGGTTGTAATCTTTCTCTTTTATGTTGTGTTATGTTTGTGTTGTTGATTTTGCTTTGGTATTGGTTGTTTCATTTTCTAGCTTGTCATTCTTCTTGTTGAAAAAATATCCATTGAAGCTTGCATGTTGAAGCTTTTTACCCTTTTTGTTCAAACAAACATTGGAGCCTTGAATGTTATAAGTAGCTTTCCTCTTTGGTAAATTTGACATTCTTTTAATTTAATGCTTTTGACCATTTTTAATTTCAAAACTTTTGAATTCCCTTCAATTTCCCTTCAATGTGCAAGCCTTCTTAGTTTAGTAGATTTTTAATTTATGCAATGTTGTTAATTAGGTTTAGTTAATGTCATCAATTAATTACTTTCAAGCAAGCTTTAATTCGTATTTGATGCAATTAGTTTAGTAATTACGGGTTTAGGGTCAAAGTTCATTTAGAACCATTAATCGAAGCTTGTCGATAATTGGGATTGACGACCCCAACACTTGTCGACAATTTGAGATTGACAACCTCGAATCGTGGATTAAGTCCTCGGCAAAAACAATTGGTCGTGGAGACAAAGCGAATACCCTAAACCCTTATTTTCATTATTTTAATTAAAGTCTCCTTTTAAATTCAAGCTTTAGCACAAAACTCAAACCAAACCAATGACTTAATGCTTTCTTAGTTTAGATTAGTGTAGTTTCGATTAGCAAGAGAGTAAGTAAAAACTTCGACCGCCGATAATATCTATTCTCGAGAGACACGACTCGGGAAAATTTACCGCTCTACAATCGACTCCGTATTATTGCGGAGACGATTTCTTAGAGTGCTAAGAAATCTTCGATCAGTATCCCTTGAACACTCAAGGAGAATAGGGTGATGATCAAATCGATTACGGGGCAGAAGAAGGCCAGAAATACGTCCGCACACAAGGGTCAGATCAGCGGAATGAATCGCGCGATCCAAATGAGAAAAACGAACCTCAGAGTGACAACGGCTAACCCTAGTGAAGAAACCGACGGTAGTGGTGACTTGTAAAAACCCACCCGCATCCAAGAATCTCCGAAAGCCCGAGCAAGAAGTGGAATCAGGAGGGTTACCTCCACGGCGCTCGTGGGCACCTAGGATAGCATTAAAATCCCCAATAATCAACTGACAAAGGAGAGAAATACTTAAGATGTCTCTCCAAAGGGTGCGGCGCTCCAGAGTCGTGTTATGAGCATGAACGAAGCCAAGATGGAACTCAAGGTCCCCGAAGACTACTCGGATTAGAATAACCTGATCTGAGGAGAAGATGGTAGAAGTAGAGGTGACCGTGGATCTCTAGAAGACCCAAATATCTGGGATTCCGTTGCTGCGAAAGTTCTCGGCAACAAGGGTAAGATCAAGGGACTGCCAGAAAGAGGCACAAATGCTAGAGAATAAAACCATAGGTTCCACAATAGCAAGGAAATCGGGGCGATGAACCCGACAGAGTTCTCTAAGGACAAGACGAGAGGCCGAGTTGCCAATCCCTTGAATGTTCCAAAAGAGTCAATGCATTAATCAAACGTGGAGGTGGAGGGGTGGCGAGTCCTCCTATCTATTTGATCGAAATGCGAAAGATCATTCGGAGTCGTTGAAATCAGACCACGGGAGGCTGGCAGTAGTAGACATCAATTGACGCGGAATAGAGGAACCCGACTCGACGATGGTAAAGTCGTGAGAGGGATTACTCTCTTTGAGTTTGTCCTTGGCACTTTGTAAAAGTGATTTAGACGCAGTGTTAGGATCATAGAGAATGAGCATACGATCGTTAGGAGCCACGAGGGCCTGAGTGGTAGAGGAGTTAGTTCCAAGGGTAGGACCCGAACGAAAGTGTGTCGTAGGAGTACCACGCACGACACTTCTGGCAAGATGAAATTCATTTCTTCAATTCTTTAAATGTAAACTAATTTCATTTTATCAAAACTGGGGCATCACCAAAATTTATCTAATTCACATAATGTCATCATGGAATAATGAATGAATGAATGAATGAAGTTACTTGGGAACAAGAGGAACAATTCCTGTCTCTTATACACATCTAGATGTGTATAAGAGACAGCTCGTACTACTACTACTACTACTGTTGCTGCTGCTGCTACTACTACTACTGCTGCTGCTGCTGCTACTGCTACTACTACTCCTGCTGCTGCTGCTGCTGCTCCTCCTCCTCCTCCTACTAGTACTAAGTGTGTCGTAGGAGTACCACGCACGACACTTCTGGCAAGATGAAATTCATTTCTTCAATTCTTTAAATGTAAACTAATTTCATTTTATCAAAACCGGGGCATCACCAAAATATATCTAATTCACATAATGTCATCATGGAATAATGAATGAATGAATGAATGAAGTTACTTGGGAACAAGAGGAACAATTCAAGGCAAAATGCCCAGATTTTGGCATTACTAGTAATTATCGAATTTTGACGACAAAATTATTTTCAAGGGGCGTAGGTTGTGATGCCCATGCATTCATTGTGCATTTTTTTCTCATTTTTATTTTTCTTTAAAAAAATTATATTTCATAAAACTCTAATAGTTAGTTCCAAGCTCGTACTACTACTACTACTACTGCTGCTGCTGCTGCTGCTGCTGCTGCTGCTGCTACTACTGCTGCTGCTGCTGCTGCTACTACTACTACTACTACTGCTGCTGCTGTTCCTGTTCCTCCTCCTCCTCCTCCTCCTACTACTACTACTACTACTACTACTACTACTACTACTACTACGTGTGATGGAGACGTGCCAAACTTTAAGCTGCCGCCACTCAGCACCTCAGAAACCTGAACAATGACATTATTGATTATTGGTAGATTTTTTTTTTACTTTTGTCATTTTTGTCTTGGGTTGGCGATGTTTACAAAGAGGCATGAGTCTTCCCCACCTAATTTTTACTTTTTAGATTTTGCACCGTCTTTTTACAGAAATATCAAACATGAATTTGGTGGTCTTGAAATTTCTTTCGCGTATATTTTTATAGATAATCACTATAAATTCCTTAGTTTGGGATTATAAGAAAGAAAAAATAGTAATGTTTTGCGGTGTGCTACTCCTTCTACAATGTTTTGTCTTGGTACATATTTTATTTCTCTTTGTATTTCTGTCTTTTTTCTTGTGTCGCAATGTCAAAATTGTGTTTGATTATAATAATTGAATGTTTTATTGATGTTTCTATGTCCTTTAACTTCCTTTCCCCTCACTGATTTTATAACTTGTTACTATGTTTTCAAATGACCACCTTTCCTCTTGAATTAAAGTGATACTTTTTATTTCAAGGTATGTCCGATGCACTCAATTTTCAACAAGCATTTTTTTGTTAAGAACTTTTATTTTCCTATGCTGTCAGTTAAATTAAGGTTTATGTTTTGTATTGGTAAGTGGTTGTAAGTATATTCTTAGAATCTCTTGAGTGCTTGGTATCAGATGAGAAAATATTATTTGCTTTTCAAATACCGCAACACATGCCTACTTCACCCATCATAGGATTCCTTAATGAATTCTTGTATTTTACAACTTATGCTCAAACTTTTAGTTAGAATTTTGATTATTATGTCTGGGAATATATTATTTCTCCTTATTAGTTGATGAAATTCCAAGTTCTTCCTTTTCTAATCGTATCATCCAGTTTTATGATGTAATTTTGTAAAAGAAAAAAAAAAACACTACCTCTTCTGTGATAATGTTATATAGAACTAAGTCATTAACTAATGCATACTATTAAGTTTTCCTTTTTGTTTCTATAACTTATAATTAGTTTTATCTTCAATTCTCTCCCTCTTTTAATGATTATAAATAGAATTTCTAAACACATTATATCTATCCACGCAGAAGAAACGAGGGAAGGCAAAAGGGTATAAAATCTCAGCAGTTTTAAGTGTGAAATAACATGGATCCAAATCAAAGCCTGTGTGTGGGTGACTCTTTTGATATTGCAGCAGCAAATGTAAACTTTTATCCTTTGAAAATCTCATCCATTTAAACTCTTTTCTATAAGTTGTGGAAAGGAAAACACTTGTTCAGGATAGATTGATGGGTCATGACTCATCATGCCATCTGACCCAATACTATGATATATTGATTTTTGCACTCAAAAGTATTGATTTTTTTTGTATATATCTGATCGGTGATATGATGTATTGGTTTTTGCACTTTGATATATTGGTACGATGATATATTAGTTTTTTACTTTAATGTATCAGTTTTTGTATTATAATTTATTTGTTTGAAATTTTGGCTTGATAGATGATCAGTCAATTCGGCCTGACAAGAGTGTTGCCCCTTATAAGGCAAACACTTGTGTTAGGCCAGATTAATGGGTCATGACCCGTTAGGCCATCTGACCCGGTATTGTAATGTATTAGTTTGTGTACTGTGATATATTGGTTTTTGTACTGTAAAGTATTAGTTTTTCATAAATCTCTGACCCGTGCTATGATGTATTGGTTTTTGTACTGTAATATTTTTGTACTATGATGTATTGGTTTTTTATTATAATGTATTGATTTTTGCACTATAATGTATTGATATGAAATTTTGGCCAAACGAATGATCTGTTAGTCCGGCTTAACAAGAGTGTTGCCCTTCTTATAAACTTGTTACGGGTTAATAGTTTAATTATTTACAGCTTGTTCGTTTATAAATATTATTTATTTTTGGACTTTTTCTAATTTATTCTATTTTTAGGATTTGCTATTGTTATTTATATGGTTGTTTTGTTCATGTCTAACGATATTCTCTTGAAGCAAACAACTCAAAAGGTGTGTATTCGTAGGTTTAAATATTCTTGCAACATTATTGAAATCTCTAATTTATAAAGAATGATTTTTTATATGAAGATGAATATTTTAATCCTCATTGGTTATTCGTTTATCTTTGTTCTTTAGATGCTTGGTGTATATTGGAAGCATCATTAGGATGAGTTATTCAACAGTTACTCATGATTCCACTAAAGGCAATCCCACCTTCTTGGCATGCGATATTTATCATCCTCGTAAACGGTATGAAATTTGACATGTTTTGTTGTTTTTAGACTAATTTAATCTCTGGCACTGCTTGTTGGGATGATGCCATTATTTTATTTTTGAGTATAAAAGTTCTAGAAATTTTTAGAGATAATTACAATAACTACTCCTTGAATTTTGGTGTGTTTAGAAAAAAGAAACTTTAAAAATTGCATAAACCACCCTTGAAGTTAGATTTGTCTTACATTTTGCACCTATCAATTAGTTGAGCTAATGGAAATCACCCACATTATGAAATGCTTCTAGAATTACATCCCTCATTTTTTCTATGAATGAAAGTGAAGCCTGAATTCTCATTTTACATTTTATATTTACATTTCTCAATTTTCCTAAGTATTAAATATAATCAGATGAAATGTTGGGCCAATTTGTAATATTTCTAATTTATTCCTACTTTATTAGTTTTTTGTTCCCAATATTTAATTAATTTTTAGAATTTTATTTAATAATAGGTACTTGATATTTTACAAGATTCTAAAGCTTGCCTCATTTGTATTATGAGTTTGTAAATATTTATTAGTTGAGATTCTGAATCATGTGTTTCATAAAAAGATGGATGAGTCTGTGAAATCTATTTCTAAACTCGGAGTTTTGGTATCATTCAGTAGATTCGAAAACGATGTGCTTTCTTGGGAGAATTGGTACTGATCCATCTACAATAAGGTTCAACTGATTTCTACTTCATTTATCATTTTGTTCTACTTTGCAACTTCTAATATTGACACCCATCTCCGTTGATCATTCATTCTGTTGATTATTTTAGGCAATTTCACAGTTAGCTAATACCTTGCAGCAGTTTCATCAATGATGGTTCGATTGGTGCATACTCTGTATGCGTTAGGTACATGTTTAGTAATTCAACGAATTTAGATATGTACATGTCTTTTGAATTAGTTTTTAATGAAATATGCAGCGGATGTGAGCTTAAAAGGTAAAACTGAAGATTGTATAAGAAAGAAGTGTCTCCGAGAAATCTACTTAAAGGAGTAAATGGCGATGACGGTGTTGTTGTACATGCGAGTAACTTTTTTACTCTCATTACCTAACCTTATAAAAGTGTCGAGTGTCAAGATGTGAGATTTTTGTTTTTCGAAACTTATATACTTTCAAGATCTCTATATACTTTTTGGTTATCATTCAAACTCTTTATGATATTTGGTCTATATGGTGTAAAAAATTAAATAGTGACACACAGAATTACATAGGTTACTATTTTGAAAACATTAAATTTACTTACTTTCTCTATGTTTTATCAGTTATTCCCCTCATCCACGCCCCCCCCCACCCCCCCCAATAAAATTAATATTCCATTGAAAATGAAGTACCAAAGGCGCTCAATATCAAGATTAACAGTTATGGATGCAATCACACATGGTACCATTGAGTTTCAGCATAATTGGGAAATATCAAAGATATGTTTCAAATTTGTAAATACAATATTTCACTTATTACGTCATGAAAAGGGAGTAATTTTCATTTTGAAAGATATCTTGGGTCATTTGTGATTAGTGCAAATGACATAGGAGCGGGATTCTATATAAAGCCAAGGTTGCGGGTGGCCAAGGGAAATTTTGTAATTGTTTCATTTTATTGAGATTATGTTTCTTGAGAAAAATAATGTGTTAATTTGCTAATGTATGAATTTTAGATATGCTTGATGAAGCCATAGATCATCTAACAAAAACAATCATTTTAAATCCAAAGACGGCAATATTATATGCAAATAGAGGTAATTAATTGTCAAATATGTGAATTTATTCATCACCTTTAAAATGTCAACGTGCTAAGGTGTTTATCTTATGTTTTTATGAGATCAATTTCTTTGTCAAACTAAACAAACCAACTGCTCATTTTCTTTTAATTACTAATGATTTACTTATAATAATTGATTATCTCTAGCAAAGTTACCATATATGTGCACTGTTGTATTACATTATCCTCGACTCAGTGAAAGGGTATAAAGTGCTAGGGATGGATAGAGAAATGCTGGGCTTATGGGGAGGGGTTGTTTCTGATTTCTGTGTGATGTCAAAGTTGGATTTTGACGAGGAGATCGACTCAGTTCTATAATATGTAATAATTTTTTTACTTTGAGATAATTACAAAATTACCCTGAAATTTGGCTAAATTAAAAATAAGCCTAGACAATTTTGAAAATTACACAAACCACTCTTGAGGTTAAACTCTCCTTACATATTATGTAAATTTCTTATGTTATCAAATATTTCTACTTTTAAATCTCTCAATTTTTCAAATTGTTATAAATAACTCCAGCTTTTCATTTTGTATATTATGCTTACGTCTGATTCGAACTTTTGTATATCTACTTGATTTGTCAAAAATTTAAAAGTTCGTCCGCAAGAGAACGAGATCGCGTGTAGGTTGGTAAGTTGTACCGAATCGTCTCTCTAGGAAAACTAGGCTCGTAAGTTCCTTTTGTGTTTGTTTGTTTACGAATACGAAATTAAAAATAAAATCCTAATCTAAACACATAAAAGCAATAAATTGATCTACACGAAGAATAATAAAATTCAAGGGTTTTGAAAAGATTTAGAAAACTAGGGTTCTAGAGCTTCGAATCATTTCCACGATCTATTGAGAAAAACCTAATTGATGGTTCACGACGATTCTAGGCTCTAAACCCATTAGATCGAGCCAATCAATCTCATCAATATCATCATAATAATCTCATCACAATCATCAATCCAAAATCATCAAGACCATACAATTCATCATACATGGGGGGGGGGGGGGGGGGGTTTGTTTGTTGATCAATTATTAAACAATCAAGCATGAATCGAAAGCATAAGAACTAATTAAACTAAATTAAAACGAAAGGAATTAAAGACTTACTAATTAAACAAGAAGAAAGTTGCAGCGTTCCGAAAGCGAATCTTGAATCTAAATTATCTAAACTATCTAAGAACTAATCTAAACTAATCTAAAACTAAGAATTTAAAACTAAGAATTATGAGAAGTAACTAAGAAATCGAAGGGCACTCGTTGGGGTTGTCAGCCCCTAAGAGGCCTTAAAAACCCTAGGAATATGATTGTGTATGTAAAAAATGAAATACATAGGGTATTTATAGTTTTGGGAAGTCTTGGGCAGTAAGAAACCCTTAAAAACGTGTTTTTTGGGCTGTCGCATCAACCGAGCGTCGATCGACGCGTTTAGGATTGACGTAACAGAGAGTTCGTGGGCATTGGCGTCGATCAGAGATACTATAACGCTTCTCGCATCGACCGACGTAAACTGGTCGACGAGGGCGGACTGACGCAGGCACGGTCGGCAGGTGTGCGCACCGCTTGGCAGGACTCGGCAGGGCTGGTCGGTCAGGGCTACTATAACGGTTCCAGATGGAAAACCATTATAGAAAGTCGGCAGCTTCACATTCTTCAAATTGCGGCCCGTTTTCGCTGAAACTCTACTCGTTTACCCATCCTCGACTATTTTCTGGCCAAAACACTTCAAAATACCTAAAATAAACATAATATTAATTAATTATAATTAAAATACGATAAAACAAGTTGTAAATAAGAAAATATGAAAATAAGCTTAATCTATCCAACTTTCACCGAAAATAATAATAAAAATGAACTAAAATACTAACTAAAATCAAGACAAACTCGTGTTAATCAACTACCCCACGCTTATTGGTTTGTTCGTTCTCGAACAAACGATAAATTCAAAGAATAACAAGAATGAAAATACGTACAAGCAATTAGTCATGTCGTGCTACATAGATAATTTTGAAAATATAGATAAATGTAACGCAACTTCAAACACTCCACCTTTATTACATTGTCGCTTCAAAATCAAAATCATGCTTCCTCTCAAAAGGGAAATATATGTGGGTGTTCACTCAAAAGCACTCGAGAATTTTCTGCATGGGACGTGTATACGCTCAAATCATTCAAATACAAGCACTATAAACAAGAACCAAAAATCAATCTCTTCTCGATCGCAAATTAAGTGTGTTATCAACAAAGAATCGGAAAAGGTCTTTTCGGAATGTAATGTAAGGCTCTTTGGACAGGTATGAATATATAAGTCGTGTGGCTAAATAACTCACCCAACCCAACCTAATCACGAAGCAATACGCTTCACCTCGTTCAAAAATAAAAATACCTCACTAAACACTCATAACGTAGCCTTTATACTTAGGCTATTTCTCAACTCGTAACTCTAAACCGACTTTTGCTCGAACCACTTTAACAATATAGAAGCTCATAACATGTTTCTTTTTCAAACACAACTCTTGCCTCTTAAACATTAGGCTTCACGCAAAAATAAACAATAAACTCAAGCCTTAAATTAAGCGCGTAGGCAATTTCTCAAGACGATTCAACAAGACTCACCATCCTTATTTTTTTTTATTTTTTTTGTTTCCCCCTTATTATAATTTTTAATGGGGTATTTTTTTTTCTTTTTTCTTTTTCTTTTTCCTTTTTCTTTCTCTTTTCTTTTTTTCTTGTTCGGATGGTGGTCCTAAATTACAAAAATTTATAAACATCATAAATTCCTAATAAAATCTCCAAAACACTAATAACCAATAAACTCCTATCCCACGCTTTTAATGGGTTAGTAGGGGTCAACTCAATAAAATCACTCATGGCTAAAGGCATGGATTATTTGGCTATGGTTGGCTCATTCGAAATTTATAATGGCTAAAATATATGAATATGGCCGGAAATAGGGTTTTTTTCTGTGCCTTAACGTCATTTTCAAAGTCAACTACACACAGCGGTTTCAAAGAGATATCAAATCAAAACTCATTCAAGTACATGTAATGATGATAAACACTCAGGCAACTCACAGGCTTTTTTGCATGAAAAAATTTTGAATTGACGCTGCTTTTAAGGTTTTGCGAAATAAATTGCGTCCAAGTACCATTTTACAATATATAAATATAATTTTGAAAAAATTATGCACTTATGCATGCTCAAAGACAAGAACATCAAATCAAACATAGTTAACTTTGACAGGCAAGCCAGACAAACACAATATTGCGCGGGAATAACAATCAATCACATAAAAAAATTCTCAAATTGCACAATTTTCAAATATAAATCATACTCAACCATCCCCCCCTCTAAAAATTCAACAATCTCCAGATTGCCCTAAATATAAAGAAAAGTAAACTAAATGAGGAAAGGAGTAAGGGAACGTCCCTGAAAAATGCGATAGTCGAGTCTCTCCAAAAATACGTGTGCAGTTATCCTTCGTCTCAGAACGCGTGATTAGATTGTCTTGAACAAACCTATAAAAATAAACAAAACAAAACAAGCCACGATTACGATCAATTGCCACGCGCAAGTACCTGGTGGCACGTCTTTAGGGATTAGAAACGGATGGATTGCGGCTCAACGTCGTAAATGGCTGGGTTGCAACTCATCAAAAGGTTGTCGGACTGCGGCTAACATGGGTTGGATTGAGATCTCGATCGACGAAAATGAAATTCGTAAAAATTAGACGGCAGACGCTACTAGCGATAAGCCAATCGTTATCCCTGGTTGCTGCGGCTAGTGGTAGGTTCAGCGGTTGATCGTCATTGTTAATGCCTTGAGTGGAACTAGCAGTAAGGCCTTGCGGTAGCGAGCTACCGCTATATAACCGTTAGTTGTCCAGAATAAGCGATTTATCGTATTTTCTACATATCAACACACATATAAACGTACCACGGCAATTGACACAATATAAAAAGACAAAAATAAAATAAAATAAAATAAAGAAAAGAAAATAAAAACTAACTAACGCTTGGGTTACCTCCCAAGAAGCGCTTGTTTAACGTCGAAAGCTCGACGCTTTCTACAAATGATGCTATCCCGGATCCAGAAATAAGTGACGATCGTGCCACGCCTTAGTGTTCTCTAAGAGTAAGCATGAGCAATTAAAATTCTCAAAGCAGGCACAGACAGCAAGTCGTAAAACAAGAACTTCAATTCGCTTCGGAGGTCGAAAAAGCGAATAATTGATCACCACGAACATATCAAAAGTAAAGTGCGGCATAGGGTGATCCTCGAACTTCTTAAAGACTAGGAAATCCGTCGAACAAATGGAAAATCCCTCGAACACTCCGAACTCCTTCAAATCTTTAGCATCTCCCTCAACTCCCTGAAAAATATTAAAATCTATATAATGGCATAGGGGAGGGAAATTGTGCTCGAATACCTTAACCACCATCTCATTCTCATCCTCGATCATGGGTGGCTCGATAAGAGGCTCGATCATCGCATCCTTCTCGATAAATTCGTCCACCGCCTTTTCTACATTGGGCATCGCATCATCTCCATTCCTATTGAGCTCGATTGGGCCTGAATCTCCAACGTCGATTAGGTTCTACAATGGCAACACCTCCTCCTCGTCATCCATTAAATCTTCAAAAAGCGTAAGAAGGTCAATCTCCATCGTATCCCCTATTTCCTCCGCATGCATCTCCTCCAACATTGGCTCCATCTCATTCCCTACAAAAAAATAAGAAAAGTAGAATTCGTAAGATCTACATTAAGTTCCAAAGGCAATGCCCCAACATCCTTGTCTAAAGTCTCATCGATTAGCATAGGGGAAACGATCTCAACCAAATCTTCAATAACCTTCTCCTCACAAGCTTCTCCCAAATGATCATTCGAGCTCGTATTCTAAACCTCTAAGATGGGGTTAATCGCAACAAGAATTGGCATCTCAGGATGACTTGGATGTTCGTCTTTCTCGTTTGACCTTTTCGCTAAATAAACCTCGATTTGACCACACAGTGTCTCCATAGTCTTTATAAACTTAGAATAGTTATCTAGGATGGTCGATAGCGCAAGTTCGTCTTGATGGGGAATAGTTTCGGCTTCTTGATCTTGCTGCCAATCTTGGACGGCGACAACCTCCTCCTGTAGCTCATCATCAAATGTCGCCAAACATTCGTGTGTCATATGTCCTCGGCATCCACAACGATCACACATTACATTAGGTACGAAGAACATCCTCATGAATTTATCGCCTACTTCATACCATGTACGCAAAGAATCAGGTTCTAGCTTTTCAAACCATTTCATTGCTTCTTCCTTCAGCGCAGAAGTGAAGAGTCGCATCTTCACTTGATCCCTTGTAAGCCCGTGAAGAGGAGAACTATTAGTGATGAACTCGTACTTTTGAATGAATTTAAGTGCATCTTCGTTTCGATGCCCATGAAAAACCGGGAGATTCAATTGGTCGTACTCTTTGGGAAAGTAATTTGTCATTGCATCGCTCAATGGAATAGCCGGTCAAGGTACATGACGCCAATCTAGCGGTGGATCATTGTACGAGTAATACATTTTTTTTTGGAAAACGGTTTGATAAATCTTGGGTTTAGGTTGTAGACGTGCCTTGCAAACAGAACACTCAACACATAAGATTAAACGCACCTGTGCAAAATAATAAAAATGAAATAAACAAAAAATCACAAATAAATACCAACGATAAACGAAACAAAATAATAACACAAATAAGGATACGACGAACAAACACAAATATCACAACCTTTAGTTTTCCTCGGCAATGGCGCCAAAATTTTGATTCGAACTTTTGTGTACCTACTTATAAAGATTTGTTAAGAATTTAAAACCTCGCCTGCAAAAAAAACGGAATCGCGTGTAGGTTGGTAAGTTGAACCGAATCGCCTCAAGAAAAACTAGGCTCGGAAGTTCCTTTTGTGTTTGTTTGTTCACGAATACGAAAATAAAAATAAAATCCTAATCTATACACATAAAAGCAATAAATTGATCTAAACGAAAAATAATAAAATTCAAGGGTTTTGAAAAGGTTTAGAAAACTAGGGTTCTAGAGCTTCGAATCGTTTCCACGATCTATTGGGAAAAACCTAATTGATGGTTCACGATGATTTTAGGCTCTAGACCCGTTAGATCTAGCCAATCAATCTCATCAATATCATCATAATAATCTCATCACAATCATTAATCCAAAATCACCAAGATCATACAATTCATCATACATGGGGGGGTTTGTTTGTTGATCAATTATTAAACAATCAAGCATGAATCGAAAGCATAAGAACTAATTAAACTAAATTAAAATGAAAAGAATTAACGACTTACTAATTAAACAAGAAGAAAGTTGCAGCGTTCCGTAAGCGAATCTTGAATCTAAATGATCTAAACTATCTAAGAACTAATCTAAACTAATCTAAAACTAAGAATTATGAAAAGTAACTAAGAAATCGAAGGGCACTCGTTGGGGTTGTCAGCCCCTAAGAGGCCTTAAAAACCCTAGGAATATGATTGTGTATGTAAAAAAGGTGTTAATGATTGAGAGAAAAGCAGGCGACAATAAAAAAAGAGGACATTAGGTAGCACTTATATATTGGTAAGTGTTATATGAAATATCGACTAAGATAAACATTTTCAGTGGAAAACGCTATCTAATGGACACTAAAGATGTCGCTAGTTTTTACCAAAAAAGTTTATCCCTATATGACGCATTTCTATACAAACGCTATCTTACACACTTTCTTGTATAGCTCTTTTTTGTGTGAGTGTTATCCCATACGCTTTTTAGATAGCTCTTGTGAAGGGCTATCCAAAAAACATGATCTTCGGATAGCGCAAAACTTGATAGCACTATCTAAAGCATATAAAAGCACTACTTGAGTTCATTTTTGGCGTAGTATGATGCGTCCTTGCTTCTCTATTTAATTGAAACCCTTTCTATTAATAAACTTCATTTATTTTATTCAACAGAATGCATATTTATCGTGAACTAGGTACTCCAGTTATTTCCTCTTTTGTTCTTCCATTTAAAAATTGTTCCAGCATTGCATCGGGTGTTCAATGCAATGTCTGTGACCTAGAAGATAAAGTTGAGGTTATGGTTTTTCTACATGTGCGAAGAGAAAGTTGAGGTTATAAGTTTATTGCATGTACAAAAGTGGTTAGTTAGTAATTTAGGTGTGGGGTGTTTTTATTTGGTTTTTCATTTAAGTGGTCCGGGACTATTTAAGGTCGTATATATTTGAGAAAAGAACAACCTCATCA
>BMAC01000008.1:3126821-3147265 GCA_014905375.1 Phtheirospermum japonicum | reverse complement strand
AAAATATGTCTCTGGGTTGAAGGAGCTTCCTGGTGTAGAAAGGCCCTTCTGCAAGTTGGTTTGATTGGAAAAGACGTCTGCGTACTTAATCCTAAAAAAAATCTGCTTTTCAATCGATCGACAGCAAAAGGAGTCGATCGACTGGCAGTCGATCGGTCATGTCGGCAGTCGATCGACTGCGTTGTCCAAAATGGCCAAAGTCCCTGGAATGCAGTCGATCGGCTAGAAAGGCAGTCGATCGACTGCACTTCCAGTTGGTCGACTGGACTGCTGCACCCGTCTCGATTTCTCGTTCTTTTTACATTCGCCAGTTTATCGAGCCTTGTCCGTTGTGCTTCCTTGCTTGTCCGTCCATTCCCGAGTCGAGTGAAAATGATCCCAAATGAGCGCGGGCCCCGCTTGGACGTCCTACGGCCAAGAGAAAAATGAAAGAGTGAAAAATTACGAAAACTAATAAAAAAAATGTACAA
Source organism: Phtheirospermum japonicum (assembly GCA_014905375.1). Taxonomy (NCBI): domain Eukaryota; kingdom Viridiplantae; phylum Streptophyta; class Magnoliopsida; order Lamiales; family Orobanchaceae; genus Phtheirospermum; species Phtheirospermum japonicum. Next base: position 3,146,795 of record BMAC01000008.1, on the reverse strand, counting down.
AAACTAAGAAAGCCTAGAAATAACAAAAAACGGCCAACTCGACTCCTAAAACACCTAAAAGCAAGCGAAACACACGCAACGGATACAAAAACGGTAACAAAAATATGTACAAAAATATGCATCTCATTTTTTTTGTTTCTTAATTTCCTGGTTGTAGGTGTTGTTGGTTAAGCGGATTTGTCGGGTTGGCTGCAACTCACCGAACGCGCATTTCGTCCTCACGATCGAGGTGTTCGAGAAGATCGGGATCTGGAAGGATCAGGTGCAGGAAGGAGGGCGGATTCCGATTCACGATCGGCGGCGCCGGGATATTCCTATCGGTGCTGATTAGTAACGCTGCCGGTGCAGGGGACGTGGCGTTAATAAGATCAACTGTAAAGAATTATTAAGTATCGGTATGAAAATCGCACTTACAGACTGATTCATACTTCAATTCTTTGTGTCTGGAATGTGATAAAAGCTACTATCGACGTGCCATGGACAGGGGAGCTAAATGCTTATTGCACTCAACTCGATCACTTAGACGAAAGCTGGAGAATAAAGCAGATCAATGTGATGATCCAATCGAACGATCAGCCTCATATTCTCGCAGGAGGCCTAAGCTCGCTCGATGCGTCAGATTACTCATCAGAGAGGTGGGATAACATTGTGAAGGTAATAAAATAAGTTCATTACTTTTTTCTTTTTCTCTTCAATTTTGAACGATGGAATTATATATTTTTACGAGTCGGTGAATCACCGTATCGTTGCTAACAGTACTATGAAGAACTAGGAAAGCCGAGTCCGAAAGTTGAAGTAATGAACTTCTTGAAGGGGGGAGAGTACACAAATGCTAAGAGTTTTCCAGGGGAATGAGAGCCGATTGTTATGATTGCCAAAGGCCAAAGTATATATAAGTTCTTTAACATCTCATTCAATCTTATTCTTCCATTCGATCTCTCTGTTTTTTGGAGCACTAAACTGCTATTTTAGTCGTGGGACAACCTAAACTATTTCCCTTTTCAACTAACAACCTAAACTTTATCATTTTTTAAATATTTTGCAATTTTTGGATAAACGAAGTTGGATTACTGGAATATTTCAGGTCGCATGAGCGATTATTCCGATAGGTCAGAGGTTGCAAAGTGAAAGACTCACAAAGTTTAGGCTGTTAGTCGTGAAGAAAAAATAAAGTTGCAAATAAAAGCGGCCGAAACTCAGGTTGCAAAAAATTAATTCCCCCTTTTTAAATGTTGCATTGCATATGAATGGCGAAAAAATGGGATATTTGAATTTCTGAGCAAAAATATGTAAGTTAATATGCAATTTACCCATTAATCGGTTTATAAAAACTTATCGTCCCATTTGTTGTGTTGAGACAGGTGTACAAGGATCATGCAAGTATGGAACTCGGGTCGATTACATTATGGGATCACCGGGATTAAGCTACAAGTTTGTACCTGGATCATACTCTGTGTTCTCATCAAAAGGCACATAAGATCACAATATAGTTAAGGTTGACATTGTGAAAGTGGCTGATGATGCTCAAATTAAGAGTGCAGAAAGACGGAAAAGAATCAAACAAATATTTGTGAGGTTAACTTATTCTTGTTCTTCTACAAGTTTCAAAGGAATAAGTTCATGAAAATTAGCATTTCCTGTATTTTTTATATTTATTTTTTTGTTCTTTCTTTAATGTTTATATAGTATTATTAAGTAGGTTAGGTGATTATGTGATGTTACAAGAATTTTACTTACTAGCTAATTTGTTGATTTTACATTTTTCTAATATTTTTGTGGCAATTTTCAATTGAGTTTTAGTAAAATCTTACGATTTACCATTTGAATCACTCCTCTGATTTTTAAGACAACCTTGATTTTATGTTTGTTTCTCAGTAACACCCCTGTATGGGCAAAAGCATAAAATAATATATCGTGCTTATGTATGTGTGTGTGTATATATGTTGTTTATAAAACAACTGCTTTTTCCGTCTCTGTAGATGGTTCATTTGGGCATTGAGTTTATTTCATGGTGTTCCATGATTCTTATGCTACTTGTTGAAACTAAAATATATGTCAAGGAGTTCAGATGGTACATCAGATTTGGAGTAATATACATTTTAGTGGGGAATGCAGTTATTTCAAATTATATCTTCTCGCTCAAAGATAACTGTGTCAGGTTAGTCTCTCCATCCTTTTATTTTATTTTATTTTTTCTTTCCAAATATTCTTTGAATTCATTAACAATATTACAGAGTATTATAGAGGTTGATATTGAATTATCTCCTACAATTGTAGGCAATGTTTTACTTTGAATTTAAAACTATTTCTTAGCCAACTTAATCTGCTAAATGCTTTCGTGGCCGCTAAATAAAATTTGAAACTTTAGTACATAGGAAGAACAATACTTATAATTTTTATTTTGTCTTGAAAAATTAGAATATGTTTCCGAGCTTCATTCACTAATTATTTTGTAAATTTGCAGGTCTACACTTTACTTGTATATTACTTCAGTCTTCGTCCAGGTAAATTAGTATCTTTTTTCCCAAGAGTAGGAAATTCATTCCCGGCTTTTCTTTTACCCTTCTTATGTTGTGGTCATAATTATGTGCAGGTTTTGTTTGGGTTACTTCTTCTTTTTTATGTTCTGAACTTGGACTCATACCCGGGCTACATTCCATTATTAGACTATATTGATGACACCAAAACCGATAAGCCTCTCGGAGAACTTATTTGTCCCGAGAGATATGCCAATATATTTTCCCGTAAGTCTACACATAATTACTTTATATCGACAATTCGTCATTAGTGTTTTTTTAAGTAAACAATAAGAAGCACAAGAAAAAATAGATTTCGATATAAATTAATAGTATTCATAATAATGATAAAATAAATTTATATGTATGTGTAGGAATTTATTTCGATTGGGTGACTCCACTTATGCAGTAAGGCTACAAAAAACCCATAACTGAAAAGGACGTCTGGAAATTGGACTCATGGGATCAAACCGAAACATTGAGTGCAAAGTTTGTGTTTAAATTATTGTCTGTTCTCACCTATACATACACATTTTTAATTTATCTTCGTAACCTTATTTTTTAAATCTCTATATCAGAACTCTTGGGAGGAAGAGTCTCGAAGATCAAAACCATGGCTTTTACGTGCTTTGAATCGTAGCCTTGGAGGCAGGTATAAAATCTGATGATTTTTTTTTTACTCTTTTATTTTTAAGTTAATACATGAAATACTTGATGACATTTTTGGCTATGTTATCTCATGCGTATTTTATATTTCTTATACAGGTTCTGGTATGGAGGCTTCTTCAAAGTAATGATCAGTTTCTATTTCTTCTCTTTTAGCTTTACAACCCGTATCAACTTATGGCTAATATTGAATTGATAAATGGCTTTTTGGGAAACTCGCAGATTTGTAATGATCTTTCTCAGCTTTCGGGACCCGTTTTACTGAATTGTCTTCTAAAGGTACCCTGAGAAATTACTTTTCAATAAAAGATAACATTTTCAGGTAAACAAAGAATATTCGTCGCTTTCTGTGAATTTCGAGTTTTGAAAAAGATTAGGATTTTCTTTGGGTTTTAAAATACGATTTTTAGTACCTAGTTATATTATAAAGTTTGTTTTTTACCATCATTTACTTATGTGATGTTAGAGCAGCATATACATAGCCTTTCTGTCTCCACTCACCCCAGCCAGGCAGCAGTTACTTGTTGCTCTGTTTTGCAAGTTTCTATTACTGGCCATGTTTAAGATATAAAAATGCATCTTTCTTGTTTGGTTATTAAGAAAGATTACTTATTGCACAATCAATTTTACGACATTTTATATTGTTGTCTTGTTATGTTGTGTTTCAATGTGAATTTCAATTTTGTTTTGTTCAATTTTATTTTCTTGAAAGAGCTGCCTCTGATTCTGTGTGTTCTGTTCTAATTTCATTTGATGTGGACCCAGCTATAATTCTGTTGTGTTCTGTGAGAAAAATGGGGTTGTCTCGGCAAATTATAGTGCTGTTTGAAAATGGATTGATTATATCAGTGTTGTTAATCAACTCTTTGTTTCATCACTGGTATGTACGTGAAAATATGATTTGCTCATGTAAAGTGTGTTTTTGTGCAATTTTCCTGATTTTTAGGGCTCAAGCGCCTAATTAATTTCTCTTTTATGATTTATAATTTTCTTTTCATTTTTATTTTATATAATTCTGTAATATTTATTTTTGCTCGTGTTCTTTGTTTTGTTATATAATTAATTTTCATCTATCGTATTCTTATTTGATTAAATATGTTTTGAGATTATTTTAAAATACCTGTGGTTTTTTTAGGTTTTTAGTATATATTTATAATTGAAATGTGTTATTCTTGTGTTCTAAGTTTTGTTTAATTTAAGATTTATTAATAATTATTTAGAAATTACATAAAATTTATTATATATTTATTTGGATTCAAAATATTTTGAGATTTTATTTATATTATTTTATTATATTTATAGTTTTTCTATTAAATTTTATTTTTTTAATTTTATTGAACAATTATTTAGAACTAATCATTTAAGTAAAATAAGTAACTTTTCAAAAAATTACCCTCGTTAACAAAGACTTAGGCCATGTCTCATTTGCCCAATTTTCTTCAACTTTTTAATTACATGACTATTCATTTTTTTATTTGTTTTCTTTTTATGTTTTTAAAATAAAGTATTATTCTATTTTTTAATCAAGAAATACTCGACCAATTTCTTTTATTGGACAATTCTACGGTTAGGTACTTTTTATACCTGCACCTGGTCATATATCCAGCCAAGAATAATAATTTTGTCTACTTTGTCTTTTGATAATAATTTTTAATTGCATAAATTTTATTAAAGAAATGTCTTATTAACAAAGAAAATGTCGTAATCTTAGTTTTCTAAATAACACATATTTATTTTAAATAGATATAAAAAAAATACCTATGAATAAATATTAAATAATAATTTAATAAAATTGAGAATTCATAAGACAAAAACAAAACATTATTATATTAAAATGAAACTAAAGAAATTAAAAAAATTATATAAATAAATAAAGTTAAACTTATAATAATATGATAAATGAGAAAATAAAAAAATTCCCGAATATAATGAAAAAGAACTTAAAATTCATAAGATAAGTTAAACAAAATATATAAAAAAAACTCCCAATTAAATTATAACTAATTATTAAATAAATCTTAAAATATTATAAAAATAATATAAACTTAAAGTGGAAAATCATAAAACTAGTTTACGAAATATAAAAATTGCAAACAATTCTTTAATAACTTTGATAATGAAAAAACTAACAAAATTATTATAAAAAAAAAAATCCAAAATGGTGAAAAAAGATGAGAAATATAAAATCGGTAATAACAATTTGGCGTTTCTTTCATAATCATTATTTTGTACTAAATTCTCTACTTGGGGTTCAACTTTTTACGAATTTTGTTTTTAGATTGTGTTACATATGACTTGGACGACCCCAACATTGATCCAAACTAGGCATCGTTAGTGACCATGATTTTTCCCCCTTTTGTTCCCCCTATATTTTTTTCTTCAAAAATATATAATTTAATTAAATATTATATTATTAATAGTAAATTACTAAATAATGAGATAAAGTAATCACCTTTGTACAATTATTTTATGTTAGAAAGAAACCTAATACTTTATGATAAAATAAAATAAATTATAAGTCATATAAAATATTAGAATAAAATATTCTTAATTTGACGACTTAGTATTTATTCATAGGCATTTGTATATTAATTATTTATGATTTACAAATAGTTTTTTTTATTGAATACATATATATGAATATAATTATTTAGTTCCAAAATTAACTAGATGACACGTCGATTGACTCAAATATCATCCACAGTTAATTATAAGGTCATTTCACAAAATGTTGACCATAATAAAATAGGCTACGAAAGTTTTTAATTGATTTCATTATCTGACTCCTCAAATTTAGGACTCTTTTTTTCTCGTCATCTTTTTCGTCACTTAGTAGGTTATTTAATTATTTTATATTATTTCACACATGATTTTTTTAATTTATGAAATTATTATTTAGTTTTTAATTAAATTTTATTGTATTTTTAATCAAATTTTAAGCGTACTTTTACGATGCAACCTCATTTCTATTACGTAAATTTAATTTAGTTTTAAACCCAATTTAATTACCCTATATGTGTTAATTATAAGTGAAAACTTTATTTTCATTTAAAATAATTCAGAATTTATGTACTAGAATTTTATGTTCCAAGAAATTATAAATTAAATCTTAGTGGCCAAATTGAATAATAGCATTGTAGAAGGCCTCAATTAAATTGAGATTTTTTGCAGCTTCAACCCTACATAATTAGGACTCTAAACCTAGTGTTTAACTCGTAAAAGCAATCTATACTAATTCTATTCAGCCGCTATTACATCCAAAGGAACCATAAAAATTTCTCTTCTTCAAATCTTAAAACTATTTCAATACGTTCGCCGATTAGAAACTGAACCGCAAACTCAAAAAAGTATGGCAAAATCAAGCAACACCAGGAATCCATCGATTTCCCCCATATTTTCTTGGAATCGATTCAAACTTACCCAAACTCACAGGCCTGCAAACCAAAGTCCATCGCGAAACTCACGACCCGAAGTTGCTTCTCCATTAGTCCGGTCCACAACCACCATGCCAAACTTAGAGTACGAACATCCCAAATTCAAAACTCGAGACGAGAACTTGAAGTCGTAATTAGTTTACCAATTCAGTGGCGGCCTCTGCTGCATCATCACCGAAAAACTCATCGTAACTCACTGGCGCTCCTAGAAGCTTGCCGCCGTCGGTACCCAGATCCAGACCCAAATCCACATCCTTCATCGACTCGATGTGTCGTTCGCTGCCGTCCCCTCCTCGAAGAATGCGTGAGGTGGACAGAGAGAGAAGGAGATGGAGGGTGAGTATCCAATTTTGTTTTTTGAATTTGGGGTTTTGTATGATGCTTGAATTTAATTGTGAATATGGGAATTTGTGTTTTTTATATGTTGTTGGTGATGTTTGTTGTTGGCTGAATTGTGCTTTTGTAGAATTTATTGTGTTGTTTGAGTGGAGATTTGAGGTTTTGAAATGTTTTCAGGGAGGACTTGAAAGTTAAATTGGAAAGAGATGAAGTTGGCAGGGGAAGAAGAAAAGAAATGGATAGGAGATTAAAAAAAAAGACGAATAACCAGGTGGGGGATTATACTTATCGCACAGGTGCTGAGGCCGTTTATGCAGTCGAGTGTGGTGTGGGAGACGGTGGTGTCGTTGGCGAGGATGTATGGTATGATATTTGGGTTGTTAGTGATGGTGCCGTTGGCGCTTTTGTCATGGATGCCCGGGTTTCAGCAGATACAAACGAGGATACTCTTTAACGAGGCGTTTAGCCGAGGGCTTCAGATTTCTCGTATTCTGACTGGCAAGGGTAATTGAGTTTTAAGATCAAGATGAATAAATTTTGATCGAAAGAAGCAGATCGAGTGATCGAGGAGTAGGCACAAAGCGAATCTGTACTGTGGGAATGAAGTTAAGCTAATAGTCAGGTAGCAATAGAAAAAACAAGCCTTTAATTATTCAATGGAAACATGTTCTTGGTATATGTATGTTTTTCAGATTGTACAAAAGTATATTATTAGCTTCTTTTTTGTTCATCTGTTAATAAACTGCGTTATCCGATATCTTCAGAGCTAAAAAAAAGATAATGGGGAAAAGAAAAGGAATAGATTTTTAGTGTACCCTCGATTTTTATCTTCTGAACATTTGAAAATTTCTCGTCAATCGTCTTACCATATGGATATGATTAATTTACAATTCATCCTTGCATTGCATGTCATATGGGACACTGATTTCTTTCCGACTAAATACTTGTGCAGATTGGACAGTACATAGCTCTAAACAGCGGTGTTGTCACAGCTGAAGAAATTGCTCCATATCTTGATTTGGGGATTACTGAGAAGGTTTCTACTATTAAAGCTTCACTTAGATAGTCAGATGATAGAAAATATTATTATATGGCCCTTTATCAAGGATATAACTGTCCTTACATGGAATTATCTGTGACCCACTTTGTGTTATGACTGCGATAGCTTGTCCTTGCAAAAATGAAAAAGAAGGAATTCCATTCAGTTGTTTGGCAATGTTGACATGTGGAACAAGTCAGGCTCAAGTCTTGCTATATGAAATAACTCTTTTGGTTTAGTTTAAGCTTCCAGGTCCTTGTTTTGAATATTCAAGTACATTGATTCTAGATGTTTAATTTGGTATGTGTTTTGGGTATTTCAAAGAAATCTTTTGGCTAGTTGCAAGTGTTTTGGTGTATGTTCGAAATCGTCGAAGAAATATTTTGGAATATTGTTATCATTATATTGTAATGATAAATGCTCATTTGCTTTCATTTTCATTGTTATGATATTTTTCCTTACAAAAGAATAATGACAAATTAATGCACATATTCAGGACAATTTATGTCGTCATGAAAGTAAACAATCAAATCGTGTTCACTCAATTATTACTACTTTAAGCGTCACAAGTATTTCAAATTTGTCACTTTGTTTCATCACATAATACTTTGAACTTGTCACTTAAACTAAGTTATTTATGATGATTGGTTTGTCACTATATAAACTCATCTAATGACAATGGATTTTATCACCATATGTACCCCTAAAATCATCATTGAACATATATCTTTTATGATGATAATAAAATTCGTCATATATTGCTAATTTTTTCTTGACAAAAAATCTCATCACCTTTAATAGTAAATGGTGACACAATGGTTTGTCATTGTAAGTATAGATGTTCAGTGACGATCAATATTGCGTCATTATAAAACAGATCTATCGTGACGAATTACATTATATTTGGAATTTGTTTAATACATATTATGACAACATGAGCGTCATAATAACTCAATAAAAATTGTCACCGTAATTATGTTTCTCACGAAAAGTCAAATATTTTGATAACAAATTAAGTGTTCGTCATTGAAAATGTTAACATACGGTGACAAAACTGATCTTTTGATGACAATTTTTCAATTACTTATGTGATGAATTCAGCGTCACCAAATAGAATCATCTATGATGACAATTTACACCAGCGTCATCAAAACCGAACATTTAGTGACCCGCTTGAGAAAATTGTCACTTTCACCTATGGTGACAGTCATACCATGACAACCGCTGTGACGCTCAAGTTTCGTCACCGTTTCTCTTCAGTGACGAAAAAATATAATTTTAATGACGAAACCTATCGTCATCGAACATCAAATTTCTTGTAGTGTAAACAATCAAGCATGGATCAAAAGCATAAGAACTAATTAAACTAAATTAAAACAAAAGGAATTACAGACTTACTAATTAAACAAGAAGAAAGTTGCAGCGTTCCGGAAGCGAATCTTGAATCTAAATGATCTAAACTATCTACGAACTAATCTAAACTAATCTAAAACTAAGAATTATGAAAAGTAACTAAGAAATTAAAGGGAACTCGTTGGGGTTGTCAGCCCCTAAGAGGCCTTAAAAACCCTAGGAATATGATTGTGTATGTAAAAAAATGAAATACCTAGGGTATTTATAGTTTTGGGAAGTCTTGGGCAGTAAGAAACCCTTAAAAATGCGTTTTCTGGGCAGTCGCGTCGACCGGGGGTCGACCGACGCATTTATGATCGACGCAATAGAGAGTTCGTGGGCATTGGCGTCGATCAGGGCTACTATAACGGTTCTCGCGTCGACCGACGTAAACTGGCCGATGAGGGCGGACTGACGCAGACTCGGTCGGCAGGTGTTCGCAGCGCTTGGCAGGACTCGGCAGGGCTACTATAACGGTTCCAGATGGAAAATCGTTATAGAAAGTCAGCAGCATCACATTCTTCAAATCGCGGCCCGTGTTTGCTGAAACTCTACTCGTTTGCCCATCCGCGACTATCTTCAGGCCAAAACACTTCAAAATACCTAAAATAATCATAATATTAATTAATTATAATTAAAATACAATAAAACAAGTTGGAAATAAGAAAATACGAAAATAAGCTTAATCTACCCAACTTTCACCGAAAATAATAATAAAAACGAACTAAAATACGAACTAAAATTAAGACAAATTCGTTTTAATCAATGTCCCACAATTGCCAAACATAAAGTTTGGGGCTACTTGAATTTTATAATATTTGACGCTATATGGAAATTTCGTTGAGATCAACTAATGTTTGGAACAAAATATTAATGTAAGCAAACCTCAAAGGTGGTTTCAGTAAGTTCCAAAGTTAGAAAACTTTTTTTCCTTATATATGCTCCATCCTCAATGCTAGTTTTGTTATTATACCTTTTATTTTGGATTTTCATCTTTGTCTTTGCTTAAAAGTTGAGATACCTTAACATACATTTCAGGCTGAACCCAACCAAAACAAAATCAAAAAGCATCATCGAAAGTATGAACACTTGAGAAAATACAAGGAGCTAAGAATAATTGAGCTTCAAAAGATAGAGGCGTCAAGTTGGATATATTTTCATTATCTAGCAATTAATTATTTATTCGTCAGTAGCGTTGGGTGTTGTAGTTGTAAGAAATCATTGCTACCCTAGTACTATTAAAGTTTTCAAAAATAATATCATTTTTATTTTTGTTTGTGTTGAATTTTGGGTCATTTGGCAAGGTAGATTTGGGCAATATAATAGATTGCTATTAAATTCTCATTTCTTTGAGCTAAGGTCGTGCATTGAACAACTTTAATTTTCGGATAGAGCAAATAAAGGAAGAGGTTCTTTTTCGACATTACATTAAGATAAAGTATGTATACCATTAGTCAATTTTCGCATAGGGGTACGAATACTCTATAGACGTAGTTAAGTAGTATGGTTGGTTTTGGGTTTGCTCTAATGGTGGTAAATACTGCCAACAATGGAATGCTCTTTCTCTTGAGATATATTTTGAAATCACAGATCAATGCTCTTATAGATGAAGAAATCAAGAAAATATATACCGAGGAGGATATTGGAAACTAGGTGATTCCTGGAATCTTCTCAATTTGCTAGATGATGAGGTTGTTCTTTCTCAAATYTATACGACCTTAAATAGTCCTGGACACTTAAATGAAAAACCAAATAAAAAACACCCCACACCTAAATTACTAACTAACCACTTTTGTACATGCAATAAATTTATAACCTCAACTTTCTCTTCGCACATGTAGAAAAACCATAACCTCAACTTTATCTTCTAGGTCACAGACAATACATTGAACACCCGATGCAATGCTGAAACAATTTTTAAATGGAAGAACAAAAGAGGAAATAACTGGAGTCCCTAGTTCACGATAAATATTCATTCTGTGGAATAAAATAAATGAAGTTTATTAATAGAAAGGGTTTCAATTAATAGAGAAGCAAGGACGCATCATACTACGCCAAAAATGAACTCAAGTAGTGCTTTTATATAATTTAGACAGTGCTATCAAGTTTTGCGCTATCCGAAGATCATGTTTTTTGGATAGCCCTTCACAAGCGCTATCTAAAAAGCGTATGGGATAGCACTCACACAAAAAAGAGCTATACAAGAAATGTGTAAGATAGCGTTTGTATAGAAATGCGTCATATAGGGATAAACTTTTTMGTAAAACTAGCGACATCTTTAGTGTCCATTAGATAGCGTTTTCCACTGAAAATGTTTATKTTAGTCGATATTTCATATAACACTTACCAATATATAAGTGCTACCTAATGTACACTTTTTTTATTGTCGCCTGCTTTTCTCATCAATCATTAACACCGTCATATCAAGAGAAATATTAAAATACATGTGTACTAAGCCCAAAATCAAATACACAAGAACATTCACTAAAACTCATTAAAATTATTTGCTAATAGATCAACCTCATGTGCAGTGAAGTTTAGGAAAAATGTAATAACAAATTCTGAAGGAATTTTAGCCATACATGGCCACAAATTAATGACAATAAAAAAAAAAATAAAGAGATAGTTTCATCTTAAAACATTTATAAGAAACAAGTTCCATGTTAAAACAATTTACAAATTATTCTAGAAACACTTTTGAGTGAGTCTTTGTCCATAACTATCATTTGTTCTGATAAGTGCTTTGTCTAATATTACCTAATTAAAGGTAGAAAGGTTTATCCCATCCCTTTAGTACCTGCTTCACCTAAAAATTAGATACTTAGATATCAAGGGACAATAATATGTTATGACTTACAGGAATAATTAAACTAAATCTAAGGAATGTTCTATATCAAGGATTACTATTGAAGCAATCAATATAAAATGATATAGAAACAAACAAAAGAAAAAAAAAACCAATATTCATGAAAAACTAAATATAGTCTTAAAATACTAAATTTTATATTGTATAATGTATTTCTCCAACTTGTTTCAAAACTTAGCAATAGACCAACTTTTACCTTCATTAACGTAACAACAACAAATTTATTTTCATTTCAGCAACTTTATTTTCTTCAAGTATTGTGCGATTATTTAGAACTTTTCCCCGACAAGCATCTTTTGTGTAGCAGGAAATGTGTTTCATGTGTCCAAGGACACTTTGTTAAACGTAGACCTATTAGAAGAATTAAAAAAAATCAATATGATCTTTCACTCGAACACGATCAAATAAAAAAAGTTAAGCAAAAGAAAACAAATCGACTGTCATAAAAAATGAAATAAAAAATTTAAGCTTACCTATAGAAGAAATAAGCTACTAAAGATGAGCTGAGAACATAATTATTGTGAGGATATTAATTTGATATGAATTCTTTGAGAATGTGAACATGTACACCTCCGTATAAATATATAATTGTGAGAAGTATGAAAACAAGGAAATAATATCTACAAGATCCTTATAAATCTTTGACTAATTCTCTTCTAATACCCCCCCTCAAACGATGCGGATGAGGAACAACGCAAAGTTTGGACCGAAAAAATTCAAATAAAGGACGCGGAAGAGCCTTCGTAAATATATCAACAACTTGAAGATTCAAAGGAACAAACCGAGTAGTGAGACGACCGATCGATACCAATTCCCGAATAAAATAATAGTCGATGTCAATATGTTTTGCACGCTTATGAGCAATAGGATTTTGAGATAGAATAAGGGCACTCTTATTGTCACAAAGTAATGACGGTGTAGGTAGGATCAGCGTGAAGTTCCTGTAGGAGTAAGGTAACCCAAATAACATCAGAAGCAGCATTTGCAAAGGCCCGATATTCAGATTCACAGCGTGAAACTGTGGGTTGCTTCTTAGCACTCCATGAAACAAGATTGGGACCCCAAAAAATTTAATAACCATATGTCGAGCGACGAGTGTCCAGACAACGTGCCCATTCAGCATCCGAATAGGCCATTATAAACGAGCTTCCTCGAGAAAAATTGACACCAAAGTCAATTGTACCCTTGACATATCGAAGGATACGCTTAACTGATGAAAAATGTTCGATGGTTCGGTTCGCTTGAAATTGACTGACCGTGTTAACCGCGAATGACAAATTAGGGCGTGTAATGGTTAAGTATTGTAATGCCCCTATTAAAGATATGTAAAGTGTAGGATCGGAGAAGGCGGGACTATCAACTCGAAGAATTCCACCAGAAGAAAGAGGTGTGAAGACCGGCTTAGAGTTAAGCATATTTGCGTGAAGTAGGATAACGCCAGCATATTTTGATTGTCCGAGAAAAAGTCCATTAGCAGTATACGTAACTTCGAGACCAAGGAAATAATTGAGACGATCAAGATCCTTGATGGCAAACTCACGACCAATACGAGAGATGAGGCGAGTCAGAGAAGGGGTGTGATTTCCAGTGACAATAATATCATCTACGTACACCAAGAGATAAAGTAACACAGAACCCTTACGAAACACAAAAAGAGATATATCCGATTTGCATTGACGAACCCCAAAGACACCAAGAAATCAAAGAAACACTAAAACCATGCTCGAGGAGCTTGTTTATGCCCATACAAGGCCTTATTTAAGCGGCAAACATGTGAAGAACGTGAGGTGTCAGTGTAGCCCGGTGGTTGCTCCATATAGATCGGTTTTGTGAGGACACCATGAAGGAAAACATTATTAACGTCGAGTTGGTGAAGAGGCCAGTCGTGGATTGTGGCGAGAGACAATATAACACGAACCGTAGATGCTTTGACCACAGGGCTGAAAGTGTGATCGTAGTCGAAACCAGGAATTTGAGTAAACCCTTGAGCGACAAGTCGGGCTTTATGACGATCAATGGAACCATCATCTAGATACTTTGTTCGAAAAACCCATTTAGAGCCGACAATATTTCACCAAATGGACGAGGAACCAAATCCCAAGTGTGATTCGAATGGAGAGCACGTAGTTCGGCATCCATGGCAGCAACCCAAGCTGGAGAATGAGAAGCGGATTTGAAACCCTTTGGTTCCTTTGCATCATGGACGGTTGCTATCAGGGCATTATGTGCAATGTGAGCGCTGTTTGGAGGGTGCTTTTTTCTTGAAAATGCCATCCATGGCCCGAGTACGCATGTTGTGTACACGAGGAAGGGCTGGTGGAGCAACTGGCTGAGAAGATGGAGGGTCTGGTGACGGATTTGGTGACGAGTCTGGTGAGAAGTTTGGTGACGATTCTGGTGACGAAGGTTCCAAGGCGACAGTTATGGTTGGCGACGGCGGAGTAGTTGCAGGTAACTGAGACGAAATGCAGGCAGGAGCCGAACAAAACATTTCTGAAGTTCTTGATAGTGGAGACGGGGACATCGACGACGGTTGTTGGGGCGATGGCGATGGCAACAACGAAGAAAGCCTAGGTAGAGGATCATCCAGGAAGGTGGAGTAAGTGAGTGTGGATGGAGGAGTGGCCACACTATTTCCAGAGAATGGAAAAAATTCTTCATCAAACTTAGCATGTCGAGTAACATACGTTCGATAATTTGTCAGATCCATACAAAGAAAACCCTTGTGACAAGTACTGTCGCCAAGAAAGACACACGGAATGCTTCGAGGAGATAACTTGTTAACCGCATAATCCCGAAGGTAAGGGAAAACACGACAACCAAAAACATGAAAATTTTCATACTCTGGGAAGGACCCAAACAATACCTCGTAAGGAGGTTTATTTTGTAAAATGGAAGAAGGTAACCTGTTAATGATGAAACATGCCGCACTACAAGCTTCAACCCAAAAACGTACCGGAACCGAAGAGTGAAAAAGCATAGATAAGCCTATCTCGGTAAGATGACGATGTTTGCGCTCAGCACGCCTATTTTGAGAAGGTGTGTAAGGGCATGACATAGTTTGATGAATACCACTGGCATGAAAAAGAGCCTGAATACGATTATTTGTGAACTCGGTTCCACCATCCGATTGAAAACATTTAATAGAGCAGGAGAATAAATTTTCCACCAAGATCTTGAATTGAACAAATATATCATAAAAATTGGACTTGTGGCGAAGCGGATAAAACTAAGGAAAGCGAGAATGATCATCAACAAATATAGCATAATATGAAAAACCACCAAAAGACTTAACCGGAGCAGGACTCCATAAATCACAGTGAACAATGTCTAACACATGCAAGGACCGTTTAGTGTTAATAGAAAATGACAATCGTTTGCTTTTGGCAAGTTGACAAGACTCACAAGAAACCGGTTTAGGTAACACAGACATTACGGATAAATGACCTAATTTATGTAAAATAGAGATGACATCAAAAGCGACATGACCAAGATGTCTATGCCATAATTCGAAAGATCCTTTTGTTCCATTAGATTTTAAAGCCGCAACAAAGGCTGCATTCCCACGCTGCATAATGTAAAGGCAATTTTCACGAGTGCCTCGAGCCAGAGGTGTCCCTATGTCCCAATTCTAAATTTCAAAGTGTGAATCAGTAAAAATCATATTCACAGGAAAGTCACGAGTTAATTTACCGACAGAAAGTAGATTTTTAGTGATATGAGGCACAACCAAGACATCTAATAGAGATAAATCGGATGAAAATTTACGTGAGCCGGTATGTGAGATATTAAGCGAAGAACCATTACCAACAATAACACGGTCGCTGCCCGAATATGGAGAAGTGGAGTCAAGAACCGAAGAGGAATGGGCGACATGCGTAGACGCACCATTATCAATGTACCAGTCAGACGCAGATGGCAGCTGTAGTGAGCAAGACGTGTTGAACGCTTCGACCAGACTTGCTTGAGATGGGGCAGCAGAGTAACGTTCTGGATAAGCAGATGCGTAATGTCCCTCGGTTCTGCAAATCTGGCATTTCAGAATTAATCTTCCTCTGCCACGGCCACGACCACAGGTTGTCTGCCAGAGTTCGAGAAACTCCGACCACCAGAATTTTGGCTGTTTCAGCCCAAAAAGTGGACTACCGGTATCAAGAGTAACACCGAAAAAACCCGAGAGCTTCCCAAACCTACACCACAAACAAGGGTTAGAAAGGACCACATGTGGTTTTCCAGTGGAAACCTCTCTGATGCTTAAGTTATTAAGCGTTGAGGTGTTTTCCAGAAAGAAAGCAAGAATGCTCAAGGGAATGACGTACCTCTCTCAGCTTTGGGGCTGAGATACTTATAGTTTCTCCTGATGGGGACCCCAGCCGGGATCCCAGGAACACATGCCGCGAATCAAGGGCCGTTACACAACAAATTTTGACAAGCGGTCCCACTTGTCTCTTCGCTGGGAATCTGGGAAACAGGTCTCCCCCGTTCCAGATCCTCCTTATTTCCTTCTCCCATTTCATAATACCTCGGCTCTTCTTTCCTTTCTTGCTAATAATGAGGAAGAGCTCTATTCTTCAGGGGACTTAACCAGGTCTTTTACCCATTCCAGGTCAAGCTTCAATCACTGGGACTTAAGCTTGGTGTAGTCTCCAAACTTTTAGTGCCCGTCAAGATGGCTAAGTCAGGGATCCCAAGCGATAGCCACCTCTCCCTAACATTTTGTTTTATCGGGAGGGCTAATTAGATCTTTCATAGAGAAAGAGCTACCCCAAAGCAGGTTTGGCATATATGTTGCCCTATCAACTCCTCCCCCCAAACAGTTGGGATAGATTGTTAATATCCCCAAGCTCTTTCGAATTAAGTGAGGCCATTTTGTTTTTATGACTTCTCGTACTGGGGAATCCCGAGATATCCGCCTGCCAAACAACCCTAATTATTGGCATTAGTGATGTCAGCCTATATTCCCCGAACGGTTGCCATAACCACACGTCTTTCCAAGTACTGTACGTGATTGGTCATCGGCATGTGTCCCATTCCAGGATGATTAGCGTTCTAGCTCACTGCCTAGAATATTGTTCCTCTGTCCGCATTAAATATGAGGATCCCATCAAATCCCTCTTTTTCCTTGATTTTTCATTTTTCAAATTGAACCACCTTCCTTTTGTCCCTCCAAATACCTTTTCTCCTTCATTTTATTTCTATTTCTCAGAAACCCCCTAAAGGCTTCCTCCCTTCTCCTCCTGCAATATTTTGGCGATTTCTGCTTCTCCAGTAATCTTCTTCTAATCTCTCAAGAAATTATTACAAGGTACCCTTTATTTCTTCACGCACTCTTTAATTATGTCAATTTCTTCTTCCCGAACCAGCTCCGTCAGGGAGAGTTCGTCAGGGGCAACTCCGGTGAACTCTACCTCCACCGTGAACCTTTCTTCTGCCGATTCTTACGCGACGGCTCCGGGGAGGGGGCCACCAGCGATCCTACCTCCTCCTCTTCCTGGCAACCTATCCTCAATAGTTAGCAATAGGACCCTCAAAGAAATCCGCGCGAAGTTCCCTATTTCTGACATGTTCTCCTTCACTAATCCGGCACCCGGCGAGGGGGCATCATCCCCTCCCGCTGGTCATCTCACTTTCTATGTAGACCAGTTCTACGCGGGGTTAAGCCTGCCTGTCCATCCCTTCATCCAGGCTATCTCTAGGCTGTACCATATCCCAGTACAATAATTCCTACCCAACGCCTTTCGCGTTATGGCCGGATTTCATCTGGCCGCACAATATGCCCGAATTACCCCTACAGCTCAGCTTTTCTTCTCTTTATTCCAAGCGAAGAGCTCCTCTAGTTTTTTCTACTTATCTGGACGATCAGACGTCCATTTTTTATCAGGTCTTCCTACCTCTCATAAGGCCTGGAAAAAGAAGTTCTTCTTTGTTCAATGCTCGGGGGATTGGGGCTTCCCTACCGAACCCATCAGCTTTCTGCATCCTCAAATGCGCTTACCCCGAGGGGATAGATCATCAGATCTGAAGGAAAAAATTGCCCTTCTAAACCAGAACCCTCTAGACTTATCCAAGATGCTTACCGTCAAGCTCTTGAACTTCTTCAATTCCCAGCAAGGACACGGTCCTTTGCCACCCAAGATTGGTATTTTACTATTATTATTATTATTATTATTTTTTTTGGAATGTCTTGGCTTTATTGTTTTCTCGCTATAAATTTTTTTTTTTTTTACCGTTTCGCTTTTCTAATTCAGAGAAGATGATGCTAGCGAAGATAGATGCTAAGGCTCGCAAGGCGGCAGCAGGGAGCCAGAAAAGCCCTTTGGGGGAGCCTGCTAGAGCTGCTCAGGCCCCGGAAGAGGTCCTCCTTGCTACGCCACTCCAGAGCCAACCTCAGGCGCCGATTAAGACTCCCGAGCCCATCATGAAAGACTCAGAACTGAGGAGGAGCTCCGTGCGGGAACCAGCAGGTCAGTCTTTGGCAAATCCAGAAGAAGAAGAGTAACAACTGAAGTGGAAAAAGCGGAGCCGCACTGACCCTACATCATCCTCCAGGAATCCTCCCCAGACTGCTCTTCCTTCCGCTCCTCAAATTATCCCTCCGGCTATTTCTTTAGTACCTCCCTACCCGAATCAGACCTTTTTTAATAGGTCGGTCTTGAATTGCCCCGGAGAAGTGGCGAGGCAATTCATGATGGGGTTAGCTCCCACATACGACTGCAACATCGTGGATAAGATGTCAGACCCGGAGCTAGTTGAGTTCTACTGCAAGGCAGAAGCTCAGGTATAACCTTTCCCACTTCTTCCATCCTTAATTTTTCCCAGTTTTCCCACTTACCTTTTTCTTGCATCAGGCCGTGGTAGGACGAGCATCTCTGTTGGCCCGAGCTAGAGGCACTTTGCTGTATGCCGATCTCAAGGGGGAAATTGAAATGTTGAGGAAGCGAGAGTCAGAGCTGACGGCTAAGGTCCGGGAGGGCCAGGAAGCCCAGGTCAAATTGAAGGGCTCAGATATGGAAATAGATTTGCTGAAGGCCGAGATTTTCAAGGTCAAGGAGTCGGAGGAGAAGCAACGAGATCTTATTCTTCTTCGCGAGCAYGAGSTYGARGAGAAYGTGAAYCAATCCAGGGCTGACGGAGTGGATCAGGGCCGTCTTGAAGGGCGCGCCGAGGGGAGATTAGAGTTTCTCAACTCAAAGGAAGGGCTACGCCAAATAAAACTGACCAGAGAGACCACTCGCCGAGATTTCTTGGGCTCTGAGGAGCTGTATGATCTTCTTCTTCCAGATGCGGAGGTCTACTATGGATTGGGTCTTGATGCCCACGCTAAATGGGTAGCCGAGCACCCTTCTACTCCTTATGATCGGTCCACCAAGATCGAAGGCGCTAGCGAGCCCACCTCCTTCTCCCATGTTCCGGCAGATGACCGCATCCACTTGTTAGATCCCACGGCCTTTGCTGACTACATCCGCCAAACCTTCTGCTCTTCTTCATCAGCTTCTTCTCCCCCCCCGAGCAGTCGTTAGCAATGGTTGCTGCAGGCTCCCCAACCTTTGCTAACCTGGGTGATTTAAAAGAGTCGACCCAGTTCGAGCAAGACTTAGGGGAGATGTCTCAGGCTCCGATGTAGTCATGAGGAATTTGGGTTTTAGCTGWCCTTCATGCAGAGCTCATATCTTGGAAGAACTCTTTTTTTTTTTTCAAACAGACCTGTTTGTGATAGCCTGT
>BMAC01000008.1:3113710-3125771 GCA_014905375.1 Phtheirospermum japonicum | reverse complement strand
TAGGACATCCGTCCTTAGCCAATCCTGGCTTTCCTGGGCCCTTGTGCGCGCCACACTCAATGTAGTTTCCCGCCTTTTCTAAGTCCTCTGCGCGCCAAATGACAGACTCCTTGGGTAAGGAAGATTCTGCAAGTCCAGTTAATGTCGAAACTTGCTATGTGGGACCGGTTTAGTGAACATGTCAGTAGGATTATTAGCAGTACCTACTTTCATCACCTTGATTCTCTGCCATTCCTCATAAAATGATACCTCACATCAATATGTTTGGTCCTCTCATGATGGACCCGATCCTTGGTCAAACAGATTGCACTCAGACTGTCACAAAACACAATAACTTGATCATGATGTAGACTAAGATCACCTACAAGCCCTTTCAACCAAATTCCCTCTTTAGCAGCTTCTGTCAGTGTCATATATTATGCTTCAGTTGTAAAAAGAGTAACTGTAGTCTGTAGAGTTGCCTTCCAACTAACAACAGAACCACCAAGAGTGATGACATAACCAGTCATAGATCTTCTACTATCAACATCTTCAGCATAGTCAGAGTCAGAGTAACCAGTCACAGAATCATGAGCATCACCTCCATACAAGAGACCAACATCAAACGTACCTTTAAGATAACAAAAAAAATCCTCTTCACATCTTGCCAATGCTCATTTTCCAGGTCGTCCCATGAACTTGCTGACAAAACTCACAGCATGTGCAAGATCTGGTCTAGTGCAGACCATAACATGCATCAAACTCCCTACTACATTAGAGTATGGGACTCGAGACATGTACTCCTGCTCAGCTACAGACTTCGGTGTATAATCAGTGGATAAATGAATATTTGTAGCACTTGGGGTATCAATAGGCTTGGCGGTAGACATGTCAAATCTAGACAAGATCTTCTCAATGTAACTCTTCTATGACACAAAGAGCCTCTTCTTTTCTCTTTCCCTATATATCTCCATGCCCAGATTTTTTTTGGCAGCACCAAAATCCTTCATATCGAACTCAGCACTGAGCAGATCCTTCAGCTTCTGAATATCAGACTTGGACTTCGCAGCTATGAGCATATCATTCACATACAGAACAAGATAGTCCATTAAACCATCATCTGCTTTGTTTTGATACACACAACAATCATGTGGACTCCTATTGTATCCCAACTAGATCATGTAACTGTCAAACCTCTTATACCACTGCCTTGGAGACTGTTTTAGCCCATATAAGGACTTCTTCAACTTTCAAACATAATCTTCCTTCCCCGGAACCTGGAACCCTTCTGGTTGAGTCATGTAGATATCGTCTTCGAGAATTCCATGTAGAAAAGTTATCTTCACATCCAGTTGCTCAAGTTCTAAATCCTGTTGTGCAATCATTGCTAGTAACACTCTAATGGAAGTGTGTCTGACCACTGGTGAGAATATCTCATTATAGTCAACCCCCACCTTCTGTGTGAACCCTCTTACAACTAGTCGAGCCTTGTATCTCACACCCTCACCAGATGTGGTTTCTTCCTTCTTCTTGAATATCCATTTGTAAGTAACAATCTTCTTCCCCTTTGTCCGTTTGACTAACTCCCAAGTCAGATTCTTGTCAAGTAATTCCATCTCTTCTCTCATTGCAGTGAGCCATTAAACCGACTCACTACCTGAAATAGCCTCTCTGTATGTGAATGGTTCACCTACAGATGGTTCTTCCTCTTACACCTCGTCCGCGACTTGTAATGCATAAGTCACCATATCCTCAGAACCGTATCACATAGGAGGCTTCACGCCTATTCTCATAGCTCTATCAACAACTATGCTTGTCTGGCGAGCTTTTGGATGAACATCTGAACTTATACTTTCAGCAGTAGTATGTTGATCTTCTCCACCTTGGAGTTGTGATTTACTCTCATCGAGAGTGACTTGCAGCTCCACCTGTTTATCAACACTACTATAATTTCCTGCACCAATGGACTTCATAGCGGGGTTAAGCATAGAATCCTCATCAAAAATCACGTTCCTGCTGAATATAACTCTATTTTCTGAAGGTGACCAGATTCTATATCCCTTAACTCCATCCCCAAAACCAATAAATATACCCTTCTTAGCTCTTGGTTCTAATTTACCCTCACTAAAATGATAGTAAACAGTACACCCAAAAACCTTCAACAATGAATAATCTGCAGGTTTATTAGACCATACCTCGTAAGGTGTCTTGTAATCAATGCAGTGTGAGGACCACGGCTGATCAGATAGCATGTCGTGTTTACTACTTCTGCCCAGAACTTTAGAGCCAAAATAACATTTGAGAGCATGCATCTCTCTCTCTCCAGTAATGTCTGATTCATGCACTCGGCCACACCATTCTGCTACGGTGTGTGTCGAATGGTGTGGTGTCGAGCAATCCCTGCATCTTTGCAGAACTCGTTGAAATCAGACGAACACAACTCCGTGCCATTATCA
Organism: Phtheirospermum japonicum; assembly: GCA_014905375.1. Classification (NCBI taxonomy): domain Eukaryota; kingdom Viridiplantae; phylum Streptophyta; class Magnoliopsida; order Lamiales; family Orobanchaceae; genus Phtheirospermum; species Phtheirospermum japonicum. Next base: position 3,123,336 of record BMAC01000008.1, on the reverse strand, counting down.
ATGCGCAGTCGCTTGATCTTCTTCCCAGTCTGATTTTCTACCAACGCCTTCCAGTGCTTAAATATCTTGAACGCTTCAGTTTTGTTCTTCATTATAATCACCCAAGTCATCCTTGAGTAGTCATCAATCATAGACACAAAATATTTGTGGCCTCCAATAGACTCAACACGTGACGAACCCCAACAATCCAAATGAATGTAGTCAAGAGTCCCCTTGGTATGATGAATGGCCTTCTTTGGGAACTTGCTGCGATGAAACTTCCCAAACACACAATGCTCGCAGAATTCAAGACTCTGCACTTTATGCCCAGAAAGAAGATCCCGCTTTGACAAAATCTGCATCCCTCTTTCTCCCATATGACCGAGCCTCATATGCCACAGCCTGGTCATATTCGTGGTCTGAACCTCAGATGATGCAACATCAGCATAACCTGTCACAGTGGAACCTTGCAAATAATATAAGGTACCACATTTCAGGCCTGTTAGGACCACCTTTGAACCTTGACAGACATACATAACTCCACTTTCACCTTTGAAACTGAAACCCTTACTATCAAGAAGACTCAATGATATCAGATTCTTCGTCATTTGTGGAACATGCCTGACTTCATTCGAGGTGCAGAATACCTCATCATTTGTCCGTATCCTGACTGAGCCAATTCTAACCACTTTGCAGACAACACTGTTTGCCATGGAAATATTTCCTCCATCTACCTGCTTATAGGTCGAGAAGAACTCCCTTTTAGAACAAATATGGTATGATGCCCCAGAATCAAGAACCCACACATCATTACGATGAGACTGTCGAGCTGCAACCAAAGCCATATCTTCTTTAGAACTCGTATCAGTTTCTACCACATCTGCAGAACCGCCGACACCCACTTTCTTCTCCTGCTTCCTCTTCTTCATAGGACAATCATTCTTCCAGTGCCCTGGTTCTTTACAGTAATTGCAGATGTCTTCGGGTTTAAACTGAAAGAAGTGTTCTTTACAGTAATTGTATGTTCTTTACCTGTGACACACTACAAAAAAACAATAGTTTTCCGAGGGAAAAACTGAAAGAAGTAACCCCCTCGTTATTTTGCGAGGGAAAAACCGAGGGACTATAATATCCCTCGGTTTTTTCCGAGGAAAATTAGTTCCCTCAAAATCTCCCTTGGAAATACGGCGCCAATATTTGCCGCCATAATTACCGAAGGAAATACCGAAGGATTTCCGAGGGCATTTTTTTCGAGGGAACATAGTCCTCGGAAAAACCGAGGGGAGTAAATTTCCCTCGGAATTTTATTATTTTTATTTTTTAAAAAATAAAAAAAAGGAGGGGGGTGGGGGGGGGGGGGGGGGGAGTTTCCCTCGGTTTCAAACCGAGGGACTAAGGCCTTCCCTCAGTTTAAGACCGAGGAGACGATAAAACCCTCAGTTTTTGTATTTTTTTTAAAATAAAAAAAAAAGGAAAAACCAAGGGAATGGATTTCCCTCGATTTGAAACTGAGGAAACCATTCCCTCCGTTTCTTCTATTTTTTTTAAAAAAATAAAAAAAAATTGAAAAACCGTAAAAATGAAAACAAATTCTATCATCTATTTCAACCAAAAATATGACCAACGTTAATAACAACGCCTGGAACCTTGAACACCCTTCTGATCTGCACACAGAAACACGTTAGAAAGGACCACCGGTGGTTTTCCAGTGGAAACCTCTCCGATGCTTAAGTCAGTAAGCGTATGAGGTTTCTCTTAGCAAGCAAAGAAGGAATGCACAAAGAATGACGTATCTCCATCAGCCATGGGGCTGAGATATTTATAGTTTTTCCCAGTGGGAACCCTTTCCGGGATCTCGGGAACAAGGGCCGCGAATCAGGGGCCGTTGAAGCAACAAATTCTGACAAGTGGTCCCACTTGTCTTCCTCAAAGGGGGTCAGGAGGCCAGGTCTTCCCTGGGCCTGCTCTTCCCTCAATTTTATCCATCTCGGGACGATTATGTTTTCTAGGGGGAGCCAGGTCAAAACTTACCCAGGCTTGAACTGTCTTGATCTCCTTTTTTTAACCATCTGGGTCCTGGAAATCTCTACCAGGTCAGGAAAATTCTTAAACCGTGGCTATCTTTACCAGCCCTGCCTTCTAAGAAAGCCCGATCAATCCTTTCTTTAGGACCACGTTGACCTTACCTCCTTTTTATTATCCCAGGTCGGGTCTACAGTCCTAACTCATCCTGAGCCGATCTTCTAATGACTTTCCCAAGGATCTCCTCTAGAAATCAGCTCAACGTAATCTTACTCAGAGAGGAGATCAGGCCTTGCTTTGAGAGGAAGATCTGACCGAAAGCACTGGTCACTCTGGTCCAACCGTGCTTATCTAGCAATTTGCCAAATCAGGTCTACCCACACAAGGTCTAACCTACTCTTGCCACATCATCATCTTAGGCACGTGGGGTGGTTTTGACTTGATTTCGATCAAAAACTACCAACTAGCACGTGCGTATCCACACGTGTCGTGGGATTCGACCAACAACAAGATACGATCGATCATTCAACTCCTTCGTTTGGAAACCACGAGAGTCATCGTGATTTTTCCAAGAGAGCGATGGGTGCGTCTCGGCGTCGTGGAACCACGAGGGTCGAGCGTCGATCGTTTAGTACGCGTTTTCTATTTTTTTCGATTTTAAATAAAAAAATGGAAAAAAACTCGAAAAAATAGAAAAACTAGTAAAAAATATAAACGAAACAGAAGAAATTAGGACCGAGGCGGGGGAGGGGTGCGTCTCGGCATCTTCGAACCATGAGGGTCGGGCGTCGATGGTTTAGTACGTGTTTTCTTTTTTTTTTCTTTTTGATTTAGATGAAAAATGGAAAAAAACTCCAAAAGATAGAAAAAATAGTAAAAATAGAAACAAATCCTATCATTTCACGACCGGGGCGGGGAGGGTGCGCCTCGGCGTCCCGGAATCAAATCCTATTTTATTATTAATTTTTTTTCTATTTTTTTGAATTTTTTTAAATTAAAAAAAAAACTAGGGAATAGCAAATTCCCTCGCGTTTTTTTAAATTAAAAAAAAACGAGGGAATACCATTTCCCTCAGTTTCAAACTGAGGGAATGGCTCTTCCCTAGTTTTTTTTATTTAAAAAAAATTCGAAAAAAAATCAAAAAAAAAATAGAAAAACCGTAAAAATGAAACAAATCCTATCATCTTAGGCACGTGGGGGTGGTTTTTGACCCGATTTCGATCAAAAAATACCAACGAGCACGTGCGTATCCACACGTCTCGTGGGATTCGACCAACAACAAGATACGATCGATCATTCAACTCCTTCGGTTGGAAACGTTACAACGACGAATCATCATGATTTTGCCGAGAGGTCGATGGGTGCGTCTCTGCTTCGATCGTTTAGTACGCGTTTTCTATTTTTTTTTTGATTTAAATAAAAAATGGAATAAAACTCGAAAAAATAAAAAAATAGTAAAAAAATAAACGAAACCCAAGAAATTACGACCGGGGCGGGGAGGGTTGCGTCTCGGCGTTGTGGAACCACGAGGGTCGGGCGTCGATCGTTAAGTATGCATTTTCTATTTTTTCCGATTTTAGATGAAAAATGGAAAAAAACTCGAAAAAGATAGAGAAAATTGTAAAAAATAGAAACAAATCCCATCATTTCACGACCAGGGCGCGGGAGGGGTGCCGCCTCGGCGTCCCGGAATCAAATCCTTTTTAATTTTAAAAAAATCGAAAAAAAATAGAAAAACCGTAAAAATAAAAACAAATCCTATCATCTTAGGCACGTGGGGTGGTTTTGACCCTATTTCGATCCAAAAATACCAACGAGCACGTGCGTATCCACACGTCTCGTGGGATTCGACCAACAATAAGATACGATCGATCATTCAACTCCTTCGGTTGGAAACGTTACAACGACGAATCATCATGATTTTGCCGAGAGGGTCGATGGGTGCGTCTCTGCTTCGATCGTTTAGTACGCGTTTTCTATTTTTTTTTGATTTAAAATAAAAAATGGAATAAAACTCGAAAAAAATAAAAAAATTAGTAAAAAAATAAACGAAAACCCAATAAATTACGACCGGGGCGGGGAGGGGTGCGTCTCGGCGTCGTGGAACCACGAGGGTCAGGCGTCGATCGTTTATTATTCGTTTTCTATTTTTTTTCGATTTTAGATCAAAAATGGAAAAAAACTCGAAAAGATAGAAAAAATAGTAAAAAGTAAAAACAAATCCCATCATTTCACTACCGGGGCGGGGAGGGGTGCGCCTCGACGTCCCGGAATCAAATCCTATTTTTTATTTTTTTTCGAATTTTTTTAAATTAAAAAAAAAAAACCCGAGGGAATACCATTTCCCTCGGTTTCAAACCAAGGGAAAAGGTATTCCCTCGTTTTTTTAGTTTAAAAAAAATCGAAAAAAATAGAAAAACCGTAAAAAATGAAACAAAACCCAAGAAATTACGACCGGGAGGGGAGGGGTGCGTCTCAACGTCATGGAAACCACGAGGGTCGGACGTCGATCGTTTAAGTACGCGTTTTCTATTTTTTTTGATTTTAAATAAAAAAAAATGGAAAAAAACTCGAAAAAATAGAAAAAATAGTAAAAATTTAAATGAAACCCAAGAAATTACGACCGGGGCGGGGAGGGGTGCGTCTAGGCGTCGTGGAACCACGAGATTCGGGGTGTCAATCATTTAGTAGGCTTTTTCTATTTCTTTTCAATTTTAAAAAACAAAATAAAATAGAAAGAAAATAGATAAATTAGTAAAAAATATGAACAAAATCCAAGAAGTTACGACCGGGGCGGGGAGGGGTGCGTATCGGCACCCCGGAAAACAAATCCTATTTTTTCTTGTTTTTTTCTGTTTTTTTCGATTTTATTAAAAAATAATTTAATTAAAAAAAATAGTAAAAACCGAGGGGGATCAGTTCCCTTGGTTTTCTGAGGGTCTGAATTCCCTCGGAATCTTTGCCCTAATTAAACAATCGGGCAAGCCGCCCGCTGTTCTTGTGCAAACAGAAAGAAAGAAGGAGAGAAGAAGAGAAAGAAAGAAGAAGAGAAAGAAGGAAGACCGCCGAGCCGCCGCCACTGTCCTCAGCCATCGGCGACCGCCGATTGCCGCCACTCTCCTCAGCCACCACCGCTCGACGCCTGAAGCTCCACAGCCTGCCTTCGCCGCCACTCTCCTCAGCCACCGCCGACCGCCGAGCCACCGCTTGCCGCCACTCTCCTCAGCCACCGTCGCTTGACGGGGGAGCTCCACAGCCCGCCTCCACATCTCGCGGTCGGCCGCCACTCTCCTCAGCCTTCCGCCGCTAGCTCTTACAAGGTGAGTTTTAATTTATGTATTTGAATTCTATTTTGTTAATTTTGTTTGTTGATTTGATTGATTGGGGTTTGAAATTAGGGTTTATAGGTTAGGGTTTGAAATTAAGGTTTATAGGTTAGGGTTTGAAATTAGGGTTTATAATTATGTAATTGTGTAGGGTATAATTTATAATTATAGTTTAACTTAGGTTTAACTTGCAATTAGGGTTTCATTTAGGGTATAATTTATAAATATGTACTAATTTAGGGTATAATTTATAATTATGTAATAGTGTAGGGTATAATTTATAATTATAGTTTAATTTAGGTTTAATTTGCAATTAGGGTATAATTTATGATTCATTTAGCCATAATTACTCAACTATGATTAAATTAGGGATAATTCACAATTAAGGTTCAATTTAGGAATAACTTCACAATTAGGGTTCAATTTAGTAATAATTATATAATTAGTATTCAATTTGGGAATAATCAATTAATTAGGGTTGAATTTAGGAATAATTAAATAATTAGGGTTCAATTTATGAATAATCAATTAATTAGGGTTCAATTTAGGAATAATCACATAATTAGAGTTCAATTTAGTAATAATTATATAATTTAGGGTTCAATTTATGAATAATTATATAATTAGGGTTCAATTTTGGAATAATTAAGCTTGGTTAGATTTTGGAGTAGACGTGTCTATACAGAGTGCATACAACATTCATACAGAGATTGTCCTCCTCAAACGCCCTCCCCGTGTCGGTTCCAAACATCTATAATTCAGCAGTAGATACAGTCGACGAAGGCGTCTTTTTTTAGTGACCATGCTAGCAAGGAGCCGTTTGATTTTTGGAGCAGACATGGTGAGGGTGTTCGAGGAAAATGATGACCTGTATTTGAATGTTGTGTGGCTCTTTATAGACAACACGTGTCTACTTCAGAATCTATCTAGCTAGAAGCAATCTTGTATTAGGGTTTATCATTGTATTAACTTAGATTATTAGGGTTTGCTTTCAAATTTAGATTAACTTTAGGGGAAAATTATATTTGATATATGCATGTATGCACCCATTATATTGTATATATATTGTTCATGCATGGGAGGCCGTGGTGATCGGCTGATATTTAAAAAAATATGTATATCTTACATGCATAGGAGGCCTTGGTGATCGGCCGGGGTTTAATTTTATTTATATATATTATTGTCATTGGTGTTGTTGGTTATATACCGTCGGATGTTGACGTGGGTTACGACGCCGGCCGGGAGGTGTTGTCCCTCCAATAGCGGGTTTTCAATTTTTTTTCTAAAAACGTGATAAGGTGTCACGTGATTTTATTTAAGTTTTCAAAATACTTTTCAAAAATGTGACGGTGGTAATTGCTTATTTGGAACCTTGGCAAAGTGACGCGATGCATATAGATCACTTGTTTGAGAATTAATATCAAATATAAAAATTTGAAACTAAGTTTTGAATTATTCCAATATTCCTTAGACCCGTTTGAGATTTAGTATCAAATATAGAGTTTCATACTAAATTTTGAATTGTCCCATATTTGGACATTTTGAGAATGTGACTTGTAGTATGGTTATCTTATGTGTATATTTTTTTTAGTTTTGAAATTTTGGTTTCTACATCTCTCTAATTTTTTTCGGGTGCACTGAAATATACGTGCAATACGAGAACTGAGGGGAGATGCTGCTGAAAATTTGAATCTAAGAAAAATGCATATTTTAAGATAATACATACTACTAAATGTCACGTTGTTGAATGGGATAGAAGCCTTACCAATTATAACTCGAATTACTCATTCTTCTCGTAATGCTGCTGTAACTTTGCCACCTTCTTTAATTCTGTACAAACAGAATATTTTAGGATTTCTAGAACACGCTTAACACCCAAAAATCTGACAACCGTATAATGTTAGGATGAGTTCCGATCGTAGTTGGATGTACGAGCGAATCAACGTCGACTATTTATCCTCCAAATTTGTGTATGGACTTGAGAGTTTTATTAAATTTGCGCAAGCATATTCCGCTCATAAGGACGGACAGAGACTGAAATGTCCTTGTAATCGTAGCAGATGTAGGAATAGAATCTACCTGGACGTCGATGAGATTAAGTACAACCTTGTGAAACATAGGTTCATGCCGAATTACTATAGATGGATTTACCACAGAGAAACTCGGCTCGCCACCTCTGGACGCCATCACAATTTTCATACTGGAGGACCCTCTTACATACCTTCTGAAGAATCATCAAACGCGTACATTAATATGGTTCAAGATGCAGCTGGTCCCAATTTTGACGTGGTGGCTGATATAGAAGAGTCGCCGAATGGTGAGGCTCAAAATTTTTACGACATGTTGAAAGTTGGAAATCAGCTATTATATCCGGGATGCGAAGCACATACTCAGTTGTCATTAGTTTCCCGTCTCATGAATTTTAAATCAGAGAATCACATGTCTCAAAAGTGTTTTGATCAATTGAGTGAATTATTCAAGGAGATTGTGCCGAAAGACAATCTCGTACCCGATAACTTCTACAATAGTAAGAAGTTGTTAAGGGGTATGGGCTTACTGGTCGAGAAGATAGACTGCTGCAAGAATAATTGTATGATCTACTGGAGAGACGATTCTGATTTGACAAGTTGCAAATTCTGCAATGAACCTCGGTTTAAACCTATTCCTCACGGAAAAACAAAACGACAGAAGGCTCATGTCGCGCACAAGAAGATGTACTATTTTCCATTAACACCTCGTCTGCAGAGGTTGTACGCATCCAATGCCACAGAGAAAGATATGAGATGGCATGCTGAACACGTGGTTGAAGACAATGTTATGCGCCACCCATCCGACTCAGAAGCTTGGAAACATTTCAACGAGACTAATCCAAGCTTTGTGGCTGAAAGTCAAAACGTGAGATTGGGTCTTTGTACAGATGGTTTTCAACCATTTGGAAGTTTTAGAGCACAATACTCATTGTGGCCCGTCATAGTAACACCCTACAACTTGCCTCCTTGGATGTGCATGAAAGAACAGGTCATGTTCCTGAGCGTTATCGTACCCGATATCCTTGGATCCAAAAGTTGTGGACGGTTGGGGCTCCCTCGTACGATATATCTAAGAAACAAAATTTCCAATTGCGAGCAGCCCTTATGTGGACAATCAGCGATTTTCCTGGGTATATTATGTTGTCCGGATGGAGTACGGTCGGTCAAAAAGCTTGTCCTTACTGTATGGAACGGTCAGACGCCTTCACTCTTAAGTGAAGTGGGAATCAATCGTGGTTCAACAATCACAAAAAATCCCTTGATCATGATCACCATTTTTAAAAAGATAAACGACGATTTCGAAAAAGAAGATCTGTGGAGACTTCACCGCCGGAAGTGCGCTCAGGGATAGAAGTTTTGGTAGAAATAGAAAGATTGGGGCTTCTAAAAGTCGCTGAACTGGATGCAGCACTCGTTAACGCGCAAATATCCCGAACGTCTGGTTGGAGAAAACGAAGCATTTTCTGGGATCTGCCATATTAGAGGACAAATCTAATTCACCACAATTTAGATGTTATGCACATCGAAAAAAATGTGTTGGACAATGTTTTCAATACGGTGATGAATGTCAAAGGGAAGACCAGGGACACGCATAAATCTAGGGAAGAGTTGAATGAGTATTGTAATTGCTCAAGGTTGGCACCAGATGGGTTAGGAAAGTGTCCTAAAGCCTTTTACACACTTGATAAACCGTTGAAAGCTGTCGTTTGCGATTGGGTCAAATCTCTTCGATTTTTAGATGGGTACGCATCAAATTTGGGGCGTTGCGTCGAAAAGAAGGAATCTCGTTTGATCGGGATGAAAAGTCATGATTGTCATGTATTCATGTAGAGGTTGATACCAATAACCTTTCGTGAACTACTTCCTCTGAACGTGTGGAAGGCTCTAACCAAATTGAGTTTGTTTTTCAAGGATTTCACATTAACAGTCATTCGCACCGAAGATATGAGTCGACTTGAATGTGACATTCCGTTAATATTGTGTCAAAAGTTAGAGTAGAGTGCCCGGCGTTCTAATTATATTGGATTTCATTCTACTTGTATACTGATTTTATTGGAATTATATTAATAAAGGCAACTTTCTTTATCTTATATTATCGCTTTTATTATAATTGCGCGTATGATAAAGTCCTTAGACCAATTTAAACTATGGGATATGGTTGCGCATACGATGGCAATCATGGAACATGTCTCTAAGGTTTCGGTCTTAAACTTGTTCCAAGTCAATGGGCTTTTTGAGATAGGACATTGAATAACCCTGTAAGACTTGC
>BMAC01000008.1:3095630-3110605 GCA_014905375.1 Phtheirospermum japonicum | reverse complement strand
AATTATCTATTCTATTACAACTTTGTAAAAATTACCCACACAGGCGTGGGCCCTTTGACATCGAATTTAAGGCCAATTCTTGTATGGGTTTTATTTATGAGATGTAATAGAAGTAGTTCTATTCATTATAACCCTTAGATTAACCTACACCCATTTTTTGCTCAAATAGGTGGCATAAGTTGGCCATGATCATCCCACCGCTTTTTGCATAGGATGCATGTTAGATTTATTTAATGTTTTATGCTTGCGCTTCATATGATGAATAATGCATTAAATAAAAATCCACCTAGTAATTATGGTTGATGAGGTCTTGCAAAAGTAAACCCCAAGTTTTTGAAACTTAAAAGAATTTAATTTTAATTAGTTCTATATCAAATAAAATGGACAAGTTATGTTGGACATATCGTTCCATGCTTTCCATCAAAGGTAAAAGACATGACGATGCTACCGCACTTGTTCACTGGCCATGAGTCATGGAGTGATCTTGTGTTGGAAAGCTGTGATCTCTACCAAGCATTGAGATGTTCATGGGGTGGACTCGTCTTTATGTTGGCCACGAGTCGTGGGACATCTTGATACTCCATCTACACGAATGTTTGATGGGTTATGTATGACACTTAGTACCATATAGGCTCATAATATTGGGGTGTATGAGAAATAGTGAGGCAAAATATTCTTGAAGGTTGTATATTGATACAATTGTCAAAGAGTTGACTACCAACAATGAATTTTTCATGGGCTCATATTATTGGGGTGTGAAACACTTATATTYGACTTCAAMCCCACTAAGAAAATTTMATTTTCRGYATTTTATTATGGGGTTAATAAAGTTTGAATAAAATAGTGGGAGACATTTAATATTACAGACCTTATGTTAAATGAATATAATTTCCAATAACTCACTCATTTTCTTCTTCGTCTAATTTTGTAGATAACTCTACTAAAATGGATAAAAATCTAATTGCATCCATACTTTATCAAAACAAACTAATTTGCCTAAACTTTGTCGATTGGCTGAGAAACCCCAAGATTGTCCTTAACTCTGAGAAGAAGGCTGAATCCACCATAGCAAAGGATAAGTCGGTCATGCTTGTTGGATCCTCTTCCAAATCAAAGGCTTGAAAGCCAAAGAAAAGGAAGTGGACAGGAAAGAGTTCCTCTAAACCCAACAAGAAGACAAAGGACAATTGTAAGAAAAGGGTTAACTCTCAAGCTAATGACAATTGCTTTCAATGCGGCAAACTAGGGCACTGGAAGAGGAATTGCAAGGAGTATCTTGCAAGCCTGAAAAGTTCAGGTATATATTTTGTTGAAGTTAATATTTCTGTTAATGATGCTTCTTGGGTATTGGATACCGATTGTGGCTCACATATTTGCAATGACTTGCAAATAATGGCAAGAAGCAGGTAGTTGGACAGAAAGGAAATGGTCCTTAGAATGGGGAATGGAGCAAGAGTTGTTGCATTAGCAATAGGGACTGTTTATTTATCTTTGGATAATGGTTTTAAATTGTGTTTGAATAATTGTCTTTATGTTCCGGATATTATCAGAAAAATTATCTCTGTACCTGTTTTGGACAGAGAGGGTTTTAGACTTGTTATTGAGAATGGAAGTTATTCCATTTTCAAAGACTCTGCTTTTATATATTCCGGTTATTTGACAAATTCTTTATACACTATTTCCCCAAGTGAACCCATTCTCACAATTCAACAAAATAAAAGGAGGTTAGATAATCAAAGTTCTTTCAAACTTTGGCATACTATATTAGGTCACATTTTCGAAAAAAAGGATACACAAATTGGGATAAAAACTCGACCTTAAGGGAGAGCAAAAGTTTCCAACATGTGAGTCATGCCTTAAAGGAAAGATGACTAAATCACCATTTGTTGGACAAGTGGAACGAGCCAAAGGTCTATTGGATTTGATCCATACAGATGTATGTGGTCCGCTAAGTGTTAGTGCGAGAGGGAATTATCACTACTTCATAACTTTTACCGACGATTATTCTGGGTTTGGTTATGTATACCTTATGAGGTATAAATCTGAGGCCTTTGAAAAGTTCAAGGAGGTCAGATGTGAAGTAGAGAAACAAACTGGTCGTAGTATTAAAACTCTTCGATCAGATCGAGGAGGTGAATACTTATCGACTGAGTTTCTTGATTATCTAAGAGAGAATGGTATTCTCTCACAGTGGACTCCTCCCGAAACTCCACAGCTGAATGGAGTTTCGGAGCGTAGAAATCTAACTTTGTTGGACATGGTTCGATCAATCATGAGTTTCACTTCCTTACCTCTTTCATTCTGGGGCTATGCCTTAGAAACGGTGGCATACCTATTAAATAGGGTGCCGAGTAAAGCCGTACCCGATACACCCTATGAAATATGGTATGGGAAGTCACCTTCCTACAAATACCTAAAAGTATGGGGGTGTGATGCTTACGTGAAGCGTCAAGTAGGAGATAATTTGGACATGAGATCCATCTTATGTAAGTTTGTGGGGTATCCAAGAGAGTCTATAGGATACTATTTCTATGACCCTTCGGAATAAAAGGTGTTTGTTTCGAGGAATGCTACTTTCCTTGAAGAAGAGTTTCTTTCTGAAAGGGGTGGCGAAGTTTTATAACTTGATGAAGTTCAAGAATCACAAAGTATCCCACAGGTTACCGCAAATAGCGCACCAGCTGAGGCTGGACCATCTATAGCACAACCTCTTCAAAAATCCAAAAGGGTTTCAAGGGCTCCTGAGAGGATGAAGCTTTTGTTAGAGAACAAAGAAGAGGGACTCCTTTTGGATAATGATCCAAGAAGCTATGAAGAGGAAATGTCTGATATTGACTCGAAAAAATGGCAAGAAGCAATGCAGTCCGAGATGGATTCCATGTACTCCACCAAGGTATGGACCTTGGTAGACCCACCACAGGGAATTGTTCCCATTGGCTGCAAATGGGTCTACAAGCGGAAGCTTGGAGTAGATGGAGAGGTAATGACCTTTAGGGCACGTTTGGTTGCAACAGGCTATATTCAGAAGCAAGGCATTGATTATGAGGAAACCTTTTCACCAGTAGTGATGCTTAAGTCCATTCGGATCCTGTTAGCCATAGTTGCGTATTATGACTACGAGATATGGCAAATGGATATGAAGACTGTTTTTCTTAATGGAAACATTAAGAGAGAGATATATATGAAGCAGCCAGGGGCTTCATATCCAGTGGGAGTGAGCAACAAGTTTGCAAACTCCAGAGATCCATTTATGGTCTCAAATAGGCTTCGAGGAGTTGGAACATCCGATTTGATGAAACAATCAAAATGTTTGATTTTCATAAGAATCCGGATGAACCATGTGTCTATAAGAAGGTTAGTGGGAGGGCAGTTACTTTTTTTGTACTCTATGTTGATGACATTCTTCTCATTGGGAATGATGTAGGGATGTTGCAATCAACGAGAATTTGGTTGATTAAGCAGTTCTCCATGAAGGACTTGGGAGAAGCATCTTTTATCCTTGGGATAAAGATCTATCGAGATAGATCACGAAATATGATCGGATTATCCCAGTCCATGTACATAGACAAAGTGATAAAAAGGTTTAGCATGGAGGAATCCAAGCGTGGATACCTCCCAATGAGCACTGTTCCACTTTCTAGGGCTATAACTCCAAAGACACGTGAAGAAATAGGAAAGATGGCTCGTGTACCTTATGCATCCGCGATTGGGAGCATTATGTATGCAATGTTATGTACTATACTTGATGTCGCACATGAGCGTCACAAGTAGATATCTGTCGAATCCAGGTTTTGAACACTGAAGCGCCGTTAAGAATATCCTTAAGTACTTGAGAAGAACTAAGGACATATTCTTGATATACYYCAATGGAGAATTGAAACTAGAGGGATACACTGACTCTAGTTTTCAATCCGATGTAGATGACTCAAAGTCAATGTCTYGATATATATTCARVTTGAATGGAGGAGCAGTCAGTTGGAAAAGTTCCAAACAAGAAACGACTGCAGACTCTGTTACAGAGGCTGAATATATTGCTGCATCAGATGCAGCAAAAGAGGCTGTTTGGATGCGGAACTTTATCCAAGGGTTGGATGTAGTTTCGTCCGCTTTTGATCAAATAATAATTTATTGTGACAACAACGGAGCTATAGCGCAAGCAAAAGAACCGATATCTCATCCAAGATCCAAACACATCTAGAGACAATACCACCTGGTGAGAGAGATCGTTGGTAGAGGCGACGTCGTTGTGGATCGAATCGCTTCGGCAGAAAATGTAGCAGACCTTATGACTAAGCCTTTAGCACAAAAAGTATTTGACGGGCATCTTCAGAAGATGGGCCTGAAATACATGGGCAATTGGCACTAGGTCAAGTGGGAGATTGTTAGAGTAGAGTGCCCGACGTTCCAATTATATTGGATTTCATTCTACTTGTATAATAATTTTATTGGAATTATATTAATAAAGGCAACTTTTTTTTATCTTATATTATCGCTTTTTTTGTAATTGCATGTATGATAAAGTCCTTAGACCAATTTAAACTATGGGATATGGTTGCGCATACGATGGCAATCATGGAACATGTCTCTAAGGTTTCGGTTTTAAACTTGTTCCAAGTTAATGGGCTTTTTGAGATAGGACATTGAATAGCCCAGTAAGACTTGCGCATATGATGCATGCTTGTAAGACAAGGATGTTGCATTCCATTAACACCAGTGATGTGACGCGAGTGCATATATGTTGGTGCTTGTTGGAGAACAAGTTCATTGACCATGACCCGATGGAAATTCTTAACTGGAAGATTTGTCTGTCGAATAAAAATTTCCATATTGCAATAGTACATGATTAGTCCTTGACTTGAGGTATGATGGTAGCCTTGTGCACATCGTGCAATACTTAGATTTATCTTTTGATTGCCTGACAATCATAAAAGGGGTATTTTTGGTATTGTATCGATGTGCATGGAGGCTTGTCTGTAGCCAACATAGAATTCGACACTTGTGTATGGACAAGGGAGTATTTGTGAATTTTCATAGTTTGTGATTCAAAGACCTTGGCCAGGGCACGATGAATATTGATTCATAAATGAATTACTTAAACTTGAAATGAAATCACAGTTATTAAATCAATTGGGTCTCGACTTATAAATCCATGCCCAAGATTTAATCGGGAAACTGGTTGTCGAAAGGATTGTACATGTATGGACTTGCAATTGAAATAGGTTTACTCGCTATTTCACACTAGGTAATCATGCTACTTGCTAGATGTTCTCATGATTTGTAGGTTCTTGAAATTAAAGAGTTAATTTCAAAGGAATTAATTAATCAAATTAATTAATATAATAAATTGTTGTTTATAAACTTATAAAAGTTATAAGCCTACTGCTAGTGTTAGTCGTGAACCTAAAATGGTCACATATAATTTTGGTTGTTGACATTTCAAGATTGATAACTCCAATGGTTGGAATAATTAATTAATTTGGATTAATTAAATGAGATTTTAATTTAATTCAATTGTTAGATTAAATATTTAATTATATATTTCATTATGTAATTAAATATAATTTGATTAGAAATCTCAATTAAAGGAGTATATTAAATTAGTCGATTGGATTGATTAATATAAACTCATGGGATTAATTAATTATTTGAATTAATTAATTAGTTGGATTTTAAATCCAAGTCCATGTAATTTTCTAATAGGCCCTAATTGTAGAAGTCCACTAGAATAATTGAAGACTTTATAATAAAATTAATTTATATTATATATTTGTATATAATATAAATTTATATAAAAGGTAATTGGGATTAAGTCATACTCTTTGTTTTAAAAGGAGACGGATGACTTGAGGAAGAATTCTTTTCTTAATTATTTAATTAATTAGTTAATTAAGATTAGACCTAATCTTAACCTAATTAATCTAATATATATATATATATATATATATATATATATATGTAAGAAAGAGGAGCCGCAGTTTATATATAAAAAAAAAGGGAATTGACTTTTGCTTTCATTCCAAGAAAAACAAGCAGCCGTCTCTTTTGGTTTTTGAAATAAAAAGAAAAGTTTCTTTTTAAGAAGATGCTGCAGGGACCAAAATATTGAAGAAAAAGAAAAATCAAATTTAGCTTTTATATTTTATTTAGTCTTCATTTTGTAGATAATTATTAATTAATAATTTTCATCTACAATAATTAATCTTCAATCAATTGTTGATTGTTGGATTAATTGTTATTCCTTCAATCAATTCGAAAACGAAACGATTCTACTAGCAAAGAATTTTTCCGGTGTCGTAATCAAAAGGTGGACTCAATTAGATGGGATACGCTTGAATCCCTACAGCGAGAAGTTTTGGTGTTACCCACTTAGCCGGGAATTGATTCCCTCTCAATCGTCGCCTGAAGAAATCAATCGAGAGGTATTAATTTATTTAATTTTATAAGAATCATAATTTGTATTCAATACATAATAATGAAAATGACGATCGTTAAAATCGCTAACGAAATCTAAGGGGTTTAGTATATATATATATTTGATATATATTGTTTTAATAAATTAAAATTTTTTAAAATTCGCTGCGTAGGCCCCGTACGATTATAGCGAACCCAACATCAACTGGAACTGATCTTCCCTCCAAGTTTTTTTGACTCGATGGAGCATCTGCCCGTTCATCTTGCGTATGAAGCGAGTATTGCTGGCCCAGTACAGTATAGATGGATGTACCCGTTCGAGAGGTATCTTCGCAAACTAAAGAACAGCGTGAAAAATAAGGCGAGTGTTGAAGGGTCAATAGCAAAGGCATATCTGGTTGACGAGGCATCAAATTTTAGTTCGTACTATTTTGAAGATCACGTTTCAACTAAAAGAACAAATTTGCCTAGAATGACGACGGTCAGAGTTGTGTGGATGACGGTGATGAAATTCCCTCGGTGTTTAAGAAATGTGGAGAGACGTTTGGTACAAAGGAGAAAAGATTTCTTTGCGAAACAGAATACAATGCTGCAAGGATTTACGTGTTGCTAAATTGTGCGGAGGTCGAAGAATATGTTAGGTATGAATACTCATTCTAATTTATAATGTCAATTTATACATATATATAAATGTACTAATACTTTTTATCTCAATTGTGTAACATTATATGTAGTATTTGCACGAAGAGCATTCAACGTCTCCAACCAAATTGGACTGATGATAGGATCAACGAACAATTGGAAAATGAATTTATCAATTGGTTCAAATATTATGTAAGACGTTCGATACCGAGATGCATATCATATAATTATGGTATCTATTTATATAATATATTTCCAAAACTAAAAATAATTTGTCATAGGCTAGAGATCGTTCGAACAATGTGATCGACGAGAACATTAGGAGTCTAGKTGAGGGTCCATCAAGATGTGTGAAAATATATGCCGGATGTAAGATAAATGGTTATACATTTCACACATTGGAGCACGGATCTAACAAAGAAACATCGAGTAGTGGAGTATGTATTAAAGGGTCAACTTAATGGGCAACCAAATATGATTATTACGGTCGTCTCATAGAAATTGTGCAGCTCGAATACACCGGCCGAACGGAGAAAAACACACTATTGTTCAATTGCGAATGGTTTGATCCAACAACTGTAGGCACAACAGTCCATCCAAATTATAAGATTGTCGATATTAATCATTAGTGTAGGTTCAATCGATATGAACCTTTCTCACTTGCTTCCCAAGCTGCACAAGTATACTATTGTGCATACCCAAGTTTGAGACGAGACAAATTGGACTGGTGGGCAATGTGTAAAATCAAGGCGAGATCAAATGTTGAGTTTATCGAGCCTCTACCAGAAGAATCATTTCAAGAGGAAGCTATAGATACACGCAGTCCAGTTCAACCCGACGATGTCGATTTTCAGTTGCACGGCCTCAATGATAATTACGTGGAGGAACTTGGTAACGAGACAAATGATGATACAGAAGAAGAGTTACTTACCGATCAAAATACAAATGAAGATGAGTTTGGTGATACCTTTAATAGTGAAAGTGATTAGTTTGGTTGAAATATATGTAATTTATTCTTATTGTAAAACACACTTTTTTTATAACTATTTTTTTTTTAATTTTGATTTATTAATACGTTTGGTATATAATATATATTGGTATTTTGTAAAATGCTCGTATTATTATCTAATAATTTTATCATATGCCGTTGCATCGAGGTTCCGGTAGCGTGGGTCGATCAGATACTCCTTCGGCTAATCGTTTAGCTGATTTTGACACCGACTACATGGGTCTCGGTACTGATCATTCAGCGCAGACATCTTATTAGACCCCGACGCCGACGTCGCATACACCATCACAGACCTCGTCCAACACAGGTACATCACGACGGCAGTTGGTCCCACCGCAGAGGGGTGGAGTTCTGGTTTATATTGCAGGGAAGAAGTAAGTAAATCAATGATTTTAGAATTGTAATTAACATTATGAATAAATTTTTTTCGTAACAGAAAAAAAACACAATTGAATACAGGCTGCACAGCAAATGGGGCAAGGTGACCACTATACTCCGGGAGATTTTTGAGAAGGATCTCCATCCCGTCGGGTGGTGCTATAAGGCGGTCCCTAAGGAGACTAAGGAGTTCTGGTGGGAGATATTTAAGGTAATTATTATTTTGTGTCCAAATTTATTAGTATTTACCGTAAAAACACAATCATATGTTTGAGTTGAATTGTAATTAATGTTTTATTTTTACAGGAGGTTTGTTATTGGGACCCGGAGGAGTATAGTGATAGACAGATACAGGAGAATTACAGGAGGCGGCTTAACGAGTATAAGCAGTATATTGCCGCCCATGGTGGTGCGAGGTCACCATGCCTCCTCGAGGGGGTCTATAAGTAAACGATTTTGTTATATGTTTTCTAATTAAATTAAAAATTTTTATTTATAACATATAATTTATGCCATCTTATATATCATGCATCTCAACTAGGGATTGGAAGGTCGAGTGGGATAAGCCCGAGAACAAGGCCAAATCCGAGCAATGCAGCCGGAACAGGAGGAGCGAGCCTGCTGGGCCGGGTACTTGGATGTCGAAGCACACGGGGGGGTGGGGGTATCGTAAGTAATTTTAAAATATAATAATGTAATAATATTTATTTGTTTAATTTTAATGTTAATTATTTGAAAATTCTATTTGGATACAGGAGCGGGAGACGGGTGAGCCGGCTAAGGTGTATGATCTTTTTGTACGTATGCACCAAAAGAAAGACGGCGCGTGGATCGATACGAGATCTAGTATTATTAATGTTAGTCTCTTTCTTATTTTTAACTTATTCTTTTATTTTAATGTAAAATTTTAATAACGAGTTGTGTTTCAGGAGGAGTACGAGTGACAGCTAACCCAGGAAAAGGAACGTGCGTCTTCCAAGGAGGCGAGTAGCGAGGTTCACCATGACCGGATTTTCTTAGGCGTCGTCGGGTCGAGCAAGGAATGGCATTACGGCACCGGCGCGTATGGGAAGGTGGTGGCTGCTGCGAAGGGTTTTTTCACAGGTCGCTCTTCTTCCACCTCCTCCCAGGCTGATAGGACCCACGTCAGAGAGCTCGAGGCGCAGCTCCAGGCTCAAAGGGTGGAGCTCGAGGCGATGCAGCAGCAATACGCCGAGTCTGAGCGACGACGTGCGAAGGAGATTAAGGAGCAGCGCCTGCAGCGGGAGGCAGAGCGTGAGGAGCAGCGCCGGCAGCATGAGGCATTTCAGGCACGTATGGATGCCCAGATGGCTGACCTGTATGCTCGTTTCCAGCAGTACCCCCCTTCCCATCCATATGACACTTTGATTTTTATATAAACTTTGTTACTGTGTTGAACGCATGTAATAATTATTAAATTTTCAAATATTTTATAATAATTGGTTTATTTATTTGTCTTTTCATTAATAATTTTTTTTTTCAATTTTTTTGGGAATTTTAATAATTGAACAGGAATTAAAATTAAAATTTAAAATTATAAAAAAATAATAAAAACCGAGGGAAAAATCCCTCGGAAAAATAAAAAAAAAATAAAAAAAAACCAAGGGGAAAATCCCTTGAAAATCCCTCGAAAATATCAAAAACCGAGGGAATAGTCTGCCCTCGGTATTCCGAGGGAAAATATTGCCCTCGGTTTTTCCAAGGAACGCTCCCCTCGGTTTTCCGAAGGGAACATTCCCTCAGAAAACCGAGGGTACGTACCCTCGGCATACCAAGGGGATCATCCCCTCGATTTCCCCTCAGTGTTTCCGAGGGTTGTACAGGGATTTTTCCGAGGGATGAGACCCTCGAATTTCCCCTCGGTTTAAAATTTCCGAGGGAATATTTCCCTCGAAAAAATTTACCGAGGAGGGTTTTTCCGAGGGATTCTTTCCCTCGGTTTTACCCATAACCGAGGGATTTTACCTCATAACCGAGGGGAAAATCCCTCGAAAAACTGCTTTTTTTGTTATGACAAACAGCCCCGATGCCTGATTTTTTGTGGCAGACTCAGTTGCTTGTTGACGGTCTTCACTGCTGTGGATCGAACATCTTCCAGAGACAGATCTTCCCATTAATAAATGTTTCAACAAAATCCTCATACGATTTAAGCAAAGATACTAACACAATTAAAGCATCGTCCTCATCTTCTACTTTAACATCAATATTACGCAAATGTAGTAAAATTTTGTTTGATTTGTCTAGATGATCACGAAGGGGAGTACCTTCCTGCATGCGTAAATGGAATAGACGTTGCTTCAAGAGCGACTTGTTGGTTAGAGACTTCGTCATGTAGAGACTTTCTAACTTCAACCAGAGAGTAGCGACAGTTTCCTGATCAGCAACCTCGATGATAACATTGTCAGATAGACATATCATAATAGTTGAGTGGGCCTTTTCTTCTCGGGTATTCCACTCTTCTTCATCTACATCCTTAGATTTAGTTTTTATTGATAGCGGCGCCCATTGGCCCTGCTGCTTCAGCAGAGATCGCATCTTGATCTGCCATAATCTAAAACTATTTCTCTCGGTGAATTTGTCAACCTTTACGTTGAAAGCAGACATTCTCGGTCGGCAATAAAAGAAACCCTAACGGTACGGAAATACCCTGATCGAATCGACCAGGATCTGATACCAGTTTGTTATGAATGAATATGATTATAAAGCAATAAACAGAAAACTTAAAGAAGACACGGATTTACATGGTTCACCAAATTGGCTACGTCCAGGGGCAGAGAGAAGAACAGATTTTATTAACTGATTAGGGTTACAAATTTCTGGTTTCAAAGACAATATATGTAGTATTAAGAGAATACACCAAATTGGGCTTACGGCCCAAAACTGCATACAACACGCCGAAGCGAGTGATTCAAGACATATCAATAAAAGGCACACACCACATATGATACCAAACCAACAAGCAACAACCCTCTTCAACCCAATTAAAATTTAGCATGTTTCCCAGACTTTGAATTAATTCGTGTACTTTAATACTCACTCAAACTATAGAAAACAAATTATAAGGATAATAATTCCAGTTTGTTGAGAATTTTATTCTTGGCAACTTTTTCTTTTTTAGTTATTTGTTTTTCTTGCGCTCAAAATAAATTTGGACTCTATATTTGTTTCCTCGATGGAGTTTAGGACTTTATTTGGTTTCCTAGTTTATGTTTATGACTTGTTTACCAAGTTTAGAAGTCTTGTCTATTTAAGACAAGAAAAGCCAAGGGAACTACAACTTCGATATATAACTTTTCACAAGAGACGCAACAAACAACAACGCAAAGAAAAGCAAAAAGAATACAAGCACGTAGAGTAATTGAAGCCATCCAAAATTCATAGATCTTTAAAGTTGCGTGACTAATGGAGAAGATCATCCTTTTGTGGCGACATGTATTTTAGTATCAGAGGAACAACCCACATGCACTTTCTCTCTCTAAAACTTTTCTCTTCCTTCTCTATACCTTACGCAATCGGCGGATTTACTTTCCTTTTTTGGAATTCCTCTTCACGCCATTCTGGCCTTGTTTGAGCTTAATTTCACTCTCTGACCCGCTGCTGGGCAGCGGGACCACTGGCCCAATTATGTTTTCTCCCCACAAAGTATGCTCATGCCGAAACTCACCTACCCGCTGCGAAGTTTCTTTCTCTCTCCCTTTTTCGTCAAAGTCTGCAACACCGGCGAATGCTTGGAACCCCCTCAACCCGTTCAAGTCTGGACATATAACCTCATCCACCAACACCATTAATCCTAAAGATACCCACCATGAACAATTTCCAAACCTCTCTCGACATAACCCCAAAAATTTCGCCATACCAGTTGGCCATTCGCCAGTCACCGGCAAGTCTATTCTGGAGCAACCAACCCTTCAAGACTTAATCTTCCTAACCTCACGTCCAATTACTCCAAACCACCTCCATTTCGAACAAGGAAAAATTTTCTACAAAATTAGGCGCCGATCCCCTTTTGGGGAAAATGGCGGAACCCCGTCCGACGATCCTCCAGTAGAATTCGGCCCTCACAGACCACCTCCACATGCTGTTGGAACTTTCAAAGTCACCAATTTCATGAATTGTGTCCCAATTGCTTCTAATTCAAATCGCGATGTTCAAGATCCCCTTTTTGGGAAAAAAGCAAAATCTCGGCCGGCGTCCTTCCTGCTAAATTCAACGTGCACAATCCATCCCTACACCAAGCCGAGAATAACCCATATGTCAATTTCAAAGAACGAGTCCCAATTAAAGCCAACTCGATTTTTTTTGCGCCACCCCCCTTTCACCTGCACAAGGAGAAAACGGAGGATTTTACGTACTTCCTTTTGTAACGGATGCTCAAATTTCTCATTAGGATGATTGCGTTGTTGATACTTGCATGAATTCAGTTTCCATCAAAACCCGTTGTTCGCTTGAAGATAGAGAATCTACCGCCGTCGCCTCTGCAAGGGCTGCCGAAAAACGGCCTGCTCCAGCCCCGACCTCCGTGGTCCTTGAACCACCCACAATTGCACAACCTCTCATCAATGTTCGTACCACTCCAAAAAACTAAAGCCCGGTCCCCTGCCCAACATCCCCGACAGCCTCCGCCCCCATGCAATCTTATGTGGAAGAGGCTTCGGGAGGCAACTCAATGTCGGCTCCTGCCCTCGGCTCGGTCGACATGTCTTATGACATCCCAGAAGCTATCTTCTCCGTCCTGGAATGCTTACAATCTTTGGTCTATTTTAAGCACGCCATCGTTGGGAAATTCTTGTTTGGTAAGCTGAAAAATCAGGTACTTTGCTCGCACCTTGCCAAAATGGGATGTTCGGGTTGTAAATTGACGTATATTAATCCTAGGCATGTGGTGATAAGTGCTCTTGGTAAACGGGTGTTTTCAAAATTGTGGATTGAGTCGGGAATTTTCGATTGGGGGTTTTCCGATGGAAATCTATAAATGGTCGCCAAATTTTGATTTCAAAAGTGAGCCCCCGGTCGTACCGGTGTGGATTTTGATCCTAGACCTCCCCCTCGAGTGGTTCGATTTTAGTACGCTTAGAACGATTGCAAGCTTGGTCAGTGATTTATAAAACCGGATGGAGCGATGCTTCAAAAAACTCGGGGGGGGGGGGGGACGGACTTCTCGCTAGGGTTTGTGTCGGTATGCAACTTGGAAAAACCCCCTCCCTCAAAAAATTGCCATTTGATGTTATGAAAACGCGTACCGAGCTCGATATCAAATATGAAAAATTGTTATCCTATTGTCCATTTTTTCGTCATCTTGGACATGTCGAAACCGAATGTTACGTGAAAAAATGTCAAACTAAGGCAAGAGAATTTTTCCAAGTCCTGCTCCTAAATCGTCTACTACTGTTAATATCTTTTCTGCACAGCCCGCGCCCGGCCCGTCTCTTTCACCAGGTTCAACTTATTTTTCTGGTCACCAGGCCCAAGCCCCCTCTTCTCCTATTTTCTTTTTATTTCTGGTCCCCAGGCCCTACCTAATTCCCATCCCGCTAAATTGTTTTCCCTTCCTCAGGCCACCAAACTGCTACCATCTCGGGCCCTTTGACCAACCCTCCTCAAGCCCAAACGCCTTTAGCCCATACCCCTTCTTCCCTTTTGACCCATAACCCCTTTCAGCCCATTAGCCTCCTTTACTTCAAGCCCACCCCTTACCCCAACTCCCAGCCCAACCCTAAACCAGCCCCACCTCGTCCAACCCTCCAGCCCAACCCTTTCCCAACTCCCAGCCCAACCCTAAACCAGCCCACCTTGTCTAACGCCAAACCCTAACCAGCCCACCCTGCCTAACCCAACCCCACTCTAACCAGGCCCAGTCCACCTACCCAATCCAGCCTGGCCCATTCCAACCAACCCAGCCCGACTCGGTCTACCCTTTCCAGGCTGGCCCTGCCTGATCTGACCACCCCCAACCCGGTCTGGCTCAGGCTTCGACTCCCCCTTTGGCACCCGGCCCCTTTCCCTTATTCCATCCTGCCCGGCTCGGGTCAGCCCTCCTCAATTTGGCCCTGGCCCGACAACCCCAACCCGTTTCTGCGCGGCCCAGCCCAGCCCGGACCAACTTTTCACCACCTCCCCCTTCCCTTGCTCTTCCACCGGCCACTCCTCCAAGCCACTCTCTCCCCAGTCTCCCCTAAATTCTCTCTGCCATCCTCCCGGCCGCCCCCATCCCCCTTCTTACTCTTCATGCTAATGGGGTTGTCGTAGGCACCTTTTCTGAGTCGACAACCTTTGCCGACTCCTCTTCTCCTTGATTCCGACTCCGAGGCTAATTCAGAACCCTCCAAAAACCATCGTCTACTCCCTGCGAGCCGCCAAGGGGAAAAACAAAGAAAATGAGATAATAAAAGAAACTGAGGAAGAGAAAGGAGGAAAAACCGAGGCGGGGAAGGTCAAGAAACGCTACCGAAGCACCCACAAGAAAGTCAAATGAAGCTTTTAATATTTTCTCAAATTAATGATAGGGTCGTGTAAG
>BMAC01000008.1:3052482-3082305 GCA_014905375.1 Phtheirospermum japonicum | reverse complement strand
GGTGTGCCCCTTCTTGCCGGAGTCATCCTACCCGCCGCCATTTTTCTCTTAAACTCCCTTACCTCCTTTTGCAGACTCTGCATCTGTTCAGCCAGACCCGGATTAGCCTGGCTTGAAGTCTCGCTGTCAGAAGTGGAGAAGTGCTCTTCCCCATCATGTAAGGGAGCCCGGTCAGCGTGCTGTCCGCGCAATGGCTCCGTTCCCATCACCGGGACAGTCCGTGATAGTTTTGTGTTGGAGGGCGGCGTCGCCATCTCCGCGAACTTCTTTTCTACCGCCGTCTCCACGGCTTTGCCGATAAGCTCCGAGAGCTGCAAAAGGAAGGATTCGTTAAATAAACCACCCGTGGCTGGCACAGATCTACCAAGCGGGGGCGGTGTAGCGCCTGGCACGGTCCCTGTCGACGGTGCTGTGTCTCCTGGCCCCATCGCCGATGCATCTGTCGGCCTGGGCATCCCCCATGGCACGGCGGAACTAGGAGTTCCACTGAGCTCACCCACCAAGTTCTGCCTTAAACCGTCTGAAGCCATGAAATAAACAGAAAATCTCACGTCTTAACTTGATCGCTTTCCCACAGGCGGCGCCAATTGTTTCAGCCTGAAAAGTGAACCACCCGAATAATGCTTGTAGAAACCAGAGCTTCCTGAACCTACACCACAAGAACATATTAGGAAGGACCCCCGGTGATTTTCCGGTGGAAACCTCTCCGATACTTAAGTCAGTAAGCGTTTGAGGTATTTTTCAGAAAGAAATTAGGAATTCTCTCGGGAAAAAATGGCATACCTCCTTCAGCCTTCAGGCTGAAATATTTATAGTTTTTCCCAGTGGGGACCCCATCCAGGATCCCAGGAGCACACGCCGCGAATCTCGGGCCGTTATGCAACAAATTCTGACAAGTGGTCCCACTTGTCTCTCCCTGGGGAGTCTGAGGAACATGTCTTCCTCCATTCCGCGTTATCTTAGCTCTGAGATTTTAGCAAAATTCGAGGAGCCAGACTTGTAGTCATCCAGCTCTCTTGCCTTTTATGTTCCTGCCTTTTAACGGATCAAATCTTGCTATAGTGAGGATGAGCTCTATTTCTTAGAGGGCTTAACAAGGTCTGCAACCCAGACCAGGCTAAACGCCAGTCCCCGAAACTTTGGCTCGGCATGATCCTCAGGCTTAGTAATCTCCTCAAGATAGCTACTTTCAGGGGGGACACGGGCGATAATCACCTCTCCCTGATATTCCTGACGTCGGCAGGAGGGTTATTTAGATCTTTCTCTAAGACAGAGCTGCTCTAGCACTCTTTTAATGTGTCTAATTACTCTGAGTCAGAGCTACCCCAAACCAGGTCTGGCATACATATATTGCCCTATCAGGAGGGATCCTTTCCATATCCTGCTTAGCCTTCATTGCTTTCACCAAATCTTCTAGTGATGGTCCGGAATTTCTTTCAACCAATGGCTCGGGATAGTATTGTGGAAATTGATGATTAAAGCGTGATCCGTCATGCCCAAAAGGTTGTCTCTCCATTCCGTACCTAGCATCATAAGCATAAAATTGGTGAGTGTACGCTGCCATTCCAAAATAATAATTTTTTTTTATTTTTTTTATATATATTTTTTAATTAATTTCGAAAATAAATAATTCAATTAATTTTGAAAATAATATATATATATTTTTTAATCAAATGAAATATAAAAACTAAAATTAAAAATATTAAAATACGTCAAATCGCAATTTAATACGCGCCACTCCCTGTCAACGGCGCCAAAATTTGACCGCTCGTCGTTGAAGCGTCAAAAATAATATTTATAAAAATCCTCGACTTTCCTCTACTAACTAGTAGCAGTGGGAAGCAAGGGTCGATCCCACGAGGAGTGTGGATTAACTTGTGATTTTCTTATATTTTACTAAACTAAGAAAACGGGGTAGAGAATATTAATTATTCTAAGAAAATTAAATAACTAAATAATTAACGAAAATAATTAAATGAAACAAATAAGAAAATAATAAATAATAATAAAATAACTTTCCAGTCCTAGTTCAGTTTCCACCCTCGTTCAATTCATTTAACCAATTGTAATATAAAATTCACTCATCATATGAAACTAAAAACCCTAAGTAACAATAAGCTCTGCTACTCGAATTTGCCCTTATTGTGTATTTAATTAAAATAAGATCTTTAATTAACTCTAATTATTGAATAACCTAGAATAAGTTCTCTAGATTCAACCCAACAACAGCATTAAGAATCAGGCAAATAGGTTAATCTAAGCAATAAACTCATAAGCTCGGTTTATTCAACCTATGTTGTGTTACCCCTAATGATACGAGACCATTAGTTGCTTTAGATAAATCGAAACTACGACAATTACACGGGAAGAAGTCCTCTTTCTAGCAATTGATAACCAAATCCCTAATCTAGGTGGCCAATCCTAATCAAGAATCAAGAAATCATGTCATGAATTTAGCAATCATGATATGTAAACAAGATAACACAAGCAATCTCATATGAAGAACGAAAGTAATACGCATCAATTAATTAAAACATAATATCACGAGGGTTTCCACATCCATAGGACTAGATAAAATAATCTACTCACTCATGGAGTTCATAGAATAACAGGAAAATAAAGAAACAAAACATAAATCTAAGATAAGAGGGATAAGAGAGCTTAGATCTTGAATCTTGAATCTTCAATCTTCAAGCTCTTGATGGTTTGGTGTTTTGGACTCCTTTTGGGGCTTAGAAACCCAAGGATTAATGTACCAGTGCCTTTTTGACGAGTTTGGGTCGAGTTTATATAGAATTCTTATTTCTTGCCGCCCAAGATTCTCCCTAAAATAATTCTGCCGAGTCGGCGTCGACGGAGCGTCGAATGACGCGAACCAGCCCTCGGCATCGACGTGCATCACCCCCCAGCGTCGTCCTGCATGGGCGTCGACTGACGCGCTCCCATTCGATGCTTCAGAGCATGAGCGTCGACATTGCGTCGACTGACGCCCTTCCAATCGATGCTTCAGAAGTGAGCGTCGACATTGCGTCGACTGACGGATCTTCTATCGACGCTTCAGCAGCTTCCCATCTACATGGCGTCGACCCAGCGTCGATCGACGTGCGCACAGTCAGCGCAGCACTGCACATCGCGTCGACTGACGTGAGCCATCCTCGGCATCGACGCTGCATCCTGATTCTTGATTTTTCTCTCGTCGATTCATCAATCCTTGTCTCTCAACTTCTTGTAAAACCTCATTCACTTATTATAGCACCAAATACTGCAAAATAGAGAAGAAATATACAATTGGTGCTCCTCCATTCGTAATAGTAAATACGCGAGAAATAAATATATATGAGAATATTAAGTATTGTAGAATTTGAGAATTATTCTTATATCCATAAACCTTCAAATTCTACAATTGACATCTAGAGCGGGTTACTTAATGTCTAGGTACTATGGATACTCCGAGGAAGAAGAGCATGGTTGCTACAGAGGATGTTAATGATTCCGAGTCAACTGAACCTGATCCATCCTTATTTACCAATGTTGTGTGGGACGACGATGTCCATGTTGGTTTGCTTGCAGACAACATCGTGTGCCTGAATGCTGAGACCACTGATTATTATGAGGAATACGAGCAGCTGAGTGTTGACCACCAGAAATTGTTTGTCAGTTGGAGTAAACAGGTACTCAAGGCCAAAGAGCTCGAAAAAGAAGTAGAGAAGCTAACCAAAGAAAAGGATGATCAGCTTGACATAATTGTCCGCTTGGAAACGTCGCTCACCAAGAAGGATGCTGAGCTAGAAAAGGTGAAAACCGAGTTGACAAAGGTTCAAGGAACCATCTCAAATCTCAACAAAGGCAAGGCCAAGGTGGATGAGATTCTAGAATCGAGTATCCCGAATTGTTCAAAATACGGGATTGGATACAAGCATGTTTTAAAGCCAATTTCAAGTCAAAAGGTGAAGTCGACCAAACGCCACAAGACGAGAAGAAGACAATACGTGTGTCATCACTGTGGTGAACCAGGTCACATACGACCATACTGCTGGAAGCTTGTTGGCAAGCAAACTCATTTTAAAAGGTCAAAGCTGACTGCTGAATCCAATGTTGGTTTCCGTCATACCAACATCAATACCAAAACCAAGTTCAAACAAGTGTGGGTCAAGAAAAATAACGTCAAGTGCAATATGATCCATACCTCCCTGAAATCTCACGTCCCTGGAGCCTGGTATTTTGATAGTGGATGCTCTAAGCACATGACCGGCTCGGAAGATCTCCTCTCGAATATTGTCAAGTTTAATGGAGGAAAGGTGAAGTATGGTGGAGGTGAAAATGAACAAATCATTGGCCAAGGAACCCTTCATGTACCTGGTATTGCAAAGTTTGAGAACGTGTTGCTAGTCAAAGGTCTAACGGCGAACTTGATAAGTGTTAGCCAACTGTGCGATGGTGGTTTCAATGTCAAGTTCAATCATGAAAAGTGTGAAGTCTATGACGAGGATGGTTCATGTATCCACACTGGTCAGAGGACTTCTGACAATTGTTACCAAATTATTGGTGATATGTTCTGCAGGTACAAGATGTTGGAAAGATTGACCATA
The DNA here is from genome assembly GCA_014905375.1 of Phtheirospermum japonicum. NCBI lineage: Eukaryota > Viridiplantae > Streptophyta > Magnoliopsida > Lamiales > Orobanchaceae > Phtheirospermum > Phtheirospermum japonicum. Next base: position 3,077,716 of record BMAC01000008.1, on the reverse strand, counting down.
AATGAAGATGCACATGGTAAAACTGAAGAAACTGGCGATGTTGGTTACGGTGATGGTTCTGGGAACTCAACATCAAACCCACATCTTTAATATGATCCAAAATTAGACTCAGATTCAGATAAGACATTTTCTCCAGTCACTCGTATTGAATCGATGGTAAGTGAGTTTATTACGAAAATGTCTGATACATTCGAGATGAGCATGGAAGGTAATCTCTCTTACTTTCTTGGTTTGCAAATTAAACAACTGGATGATGGTATTTTTCTTTCTGAGTCCAAATATGCTAAAAATCTTATATCTTGATATAGCAAAAAATAGAATTGCATTTCTCTTTATACAGCTAAAGCCGAGTATATTGTAGCCGAAAGTGCTTGTACACAGTTCTTGTGGATGAACCAAATGATAGAGGACTACGGTCTACATAGAAGAACATTAACTGTCCTCTGTGATAATTCCAGTGCCATTAATATCTCGAAAAATCCGGCCCAGCTTTCTCGAATCAAACACATTGACATAAGGTACCACTTTATTCGAGACTTGGTTGAGAGGAATATAGTTAGCCTTGAGCATATAGGAACAGTCAATCATCTTGCTGATATCTTCACTAAGGCATTAGATTTCGAGACCTTTTCTCGTTTGAGAAGAGATCTCGGTATGTGAATTGTCTGAACCAATGTTGGTTTGGGATGTTGTGACACACATTATCAACATCAGTCACAACATCTGTATACTTTTGCATGCATTTTTATCTTTCTTTTCATACATAATTCTAATGCATTGAGTTTGATTGAAAGTACAATAAGGTCCTGTGTTGCAATAAAAATGATGACAAAAAGAACCAAACCTCTTCAATTGGGTGATTGTGGGACTTGCCCGCAGAAACTGGCTTTCTCCCAAGTCCAAAAACAAGAGGTGTTTAACAGCAATTGCTGAAGATTAAAAGATTTAAATCTCTTCAAGGATGAAAAAAATTTGGACTCAAAATGCTCCAATCTTTAAAAACCACCTTCTTGAGAGATCTTGACGTAGTCATTAACTTGGGTTAAGGGGTAAGTTTCCATTGACTTCACCTAAGGCAATGTTGGTTAATAACGTTGTCAGTAATAAAAAGCAACATTGGATCAAGTTACTGAAATCATAATGTGTTCTTTTTAACCTTTTTAGGTCATGAGTTTTAGGCATCCAATAGGACATTCATACTTTGGGAAGATGCCATCTTGCTGTGCGTTCTGTTGTTTGTGTTCGTGTCTATCTTGAATTCTCTTATTCTTGTTTTGAATCTTGCTAACTGCGAGTTTTAGTGGTGTTATAATCGGAGGATTGGACAGGTAATAAGAGGTTAATTTGGCGAGTGAAAAATTTCTTTGCAAAGAATTTGTTCAACTATGGTGATGGTTTATAAAAATCTAGCTCTATCTCGGTTTTAATTTGTAGTTGGGATTTGTGATTTTTAATAAGAGATAGTGGGCTATTTAAGCATAGAGATCGTGTGTCATATTTTGAGAAAGAGTGGTGGAGTTATTTTTTAACTTTACTTTGTTCATCCCCTTCTTATCTATTGCTTACGAATTTTCCATATTGACAAAGTTAAGGTTTTTACTTTTTATTTCTCCAAATTTTACTGCCTACGACACTCGATTTTTTGTTTGTAGTTGTTTTCAATCTCTTGCAGAATATCGAATTCACCATCACCTAGAAAAGCTCCGAAAATAGGCTGTAGGAAAATTCCACCCAAAGAGAGAAAAGAAGAAGTCCAAAGCTGCCGTGCCAGCCCATGTTGGTTCTGGTGTTGTGATACTGAAACCAACATCCCCTGCACACAATCCCACCTCCTCTCCAAGCTTCGATTCTGACAATGTTCCATCTTCCAGTGCACCGATGTCAACATTTACCTCCGACCACTCTGCTAGCTCTGATGAGGCTCCATCTCAAGTCGTCGATATTGAAGACATGGAACCAATCTCCACGAGGTTCTCGCCGAGTGAAGCTGAAGAGTTGTTATTGGGATTTCAAAATCGAGGCATGATTGTTGAGCGCCAAATCCCCCGTTGGTGTTTTCGTGAAGCAGAATCTGATTAACTTCTTTAGACACTGTGGAGCCTCTTTGAGCTGGTGTCATGTTTGATGTTGGTTCTGGTATTCCCAACATCAGTACCAACATGGCTCCATTTTATTCTCCGTTTGTCCGAGCCCAGTTTACTTTGTTTGATAATCAGGTTGCACAGCACCAGACGCTTCGGGACTCGTTTGTTGAGGTCGTTTTACTTTCAGAACAAAAAAGGGGAGAAGAATGTAGAAGACACTGGTTCGTTTTTATTTGTTTTCAACATTGGATACTTCATTTAGGGGGAGTTTCTAATGTAGGGGGAGTTTTTAGTCTTTTAGGTATTTCATGCGTCTTGGGTATTTTGTCCAGAAAGGCAAAAGGGGGAGATTGTTGAGGAATTTATTCTTGGCAATAATTCCTATTTTATTATTTGCCTTTCTTGGGCACAAAATAAGTTAGGAAACTAGATTTAGGACAATATTATGTTTCCTAGTTTATGTACAAGATTTTAATTATTCCTAGATTGTGTTTAGGATTTATTTTTAGGATTTTATCAAGTTTAGGATTCTAGGTTGTCTATTTAAGACACAAGAACTCCTAATACTTGTGATAACTTTTCACGCACGGATTATTACGAGGAGATCAATGCACGACGCAAGGAACGCACGACGCAAGACGCACAAGCAAAGAAGAAGAACACGAAGAAGTGAAAGCTACTTGGATCCATTGATTGTGAGAAACAAGATCTTCGAAGTTGCGTGACCGACGAAGAAGATCTTGCCATTCCGCCAACAAGTATTTAGTATCAAGTTTCTTGATATTTAGTTTTCATATATTACTTTATATTTTTGTATTGAACGTGAACAAGAAAGTAATATAGTTTTCGGGTTTGTACACCCAAGTTCACAAGTATTTACTTGTGAACTGAATTTGTTTAATCGTGTTCTCGTATTTTAATTTCCGCTGCATAAATTTAATTTACTCTGATCGATTTTGTTAACTGATATTGGTAACATTGATTAACAACATCGTGAATCTGAGAATTATTCTTATATCCATAGACCTTCAAATTCTACATTAAGCACATAAAAACAGAGAGATTAAACCATTAATTAAAGCACAATTTCTCGCCTATCAAAAGGGATGACGATCTACCAAAGGGGGTACTTAGTGCAAAAAAGGTGAAAGATTAGGAGAATTATGTTCGGGCACATGAGGAGTTGATGGAAATTTCATTAGAAGAAGGTCGCCCGGAGTACACAACGAGAATTGGGACCTTGACGTCAGAAGCATTGGGAGAAGAGCTAATAAGATTATTGAAGTATTTTCAGGATTTTTCTGCTTTTGGGGATAGGGAATTGACGGGGGTATCTCCAGAGGTCGCACAACATCATCTGAATGCGGACCCGGAGGCGAGGTCGGTTAAACAGAAGAGAAGACATTTTGGTCCTGAATTGGACAAGGTAATTGAAGAGGAGGTGCAGAAATTGCTAAAAGCAGGCCACATTCAAGAAATTTAGATTCCAGAATACTTATATAATGTTGTGATGGTGCCAAAGCCAGAACAAAAGTGGAGGATGTGTGTGGATTTCCGCGACTTGAATAAAGCATGTCCAAAGGATCATTATCCTTTGCCGCGAATTGAACAGTTGGTGGACTCAATCTCAGGGTGAGAGCTGCTGAGTATGATGGACGCTTCGCAGGGGTATCACCAAATACCTCTTGCAAAGGAGGATCTGCCCAAGGTGAGCTTTGTTACGTCTACGGGGACATATTGTTTTGTGTCCATGCCCTTTGGCTTAAAAAATGCAGGGGTGACCTATCAGAGATTAGTGGATCGAATGTTCAAGGACTTGTTGGGGTCCACTATGGAGGTTTAAGTCGATGATATGTTGGTCAAGAGCAAGAAAGTAGAATCCGATGTGGAGGATTTAAAAAAGACATTTCTTATACTGAGGCTATACGGGATTAAGCTTAACCCAAAGAAGTGCGCATTTGGTGTGCGATCTGGGAAAACTTTGGGCAATATGGTGACAGAGAGGGGTATTGAGGTTAATCTGGAGAAGGTGCGGGCTGTTTTGGAGATGCCACATCCTCGGACGGTACGCGACGTACTGGTGCTTACAGGTCGCATCGCAGGTCTTAACCGTTTTATTTCCAGGTCGGAAGAGAGGGGTGTCCCCTTTTTTGGGGGGCTCCGGAAAGGTTCCAAGTTCGAATGGACAAAAGAGGCAGCGGATGCATTTGAGGAATTGAAAATATACTTGGCTGAAATACCATTGTTGACTAAGCCGATGCTTGGAGAAGACCTGATCTTATATATATTGATTGGGGAGGTCGCAGTAAGTTCGGTGCTAATCAGAGAGGATGAAAGTACACAAAAACATATCTATTATATCAGCAGGATGCTGCGAGGGGCTGAGCTGAATTATTCCGAGCTGGAGAAATGAGGTTTTGCGCTGATTTGTATAGCAAGAAAACTACGACCATAGTTTTTGAGCCACAATGTGAGAGTACGTACCAATTTAGATCTCAAGAAGATCCTGAGTAATCCAAATGTATCTGGAATGTTGGTGAAGTGGGTTGTGGAGTTAAGCGAGTACGATGTGGTGTACGAACCTAGGGTAGCCATCAAAGCGCAAGTGTTGGCAGATTTCTTGCAGGAGATGGTGCGTTCCTCTGATTCAAGTGATGAGATAAAGGCATGGGTATTGCATATCGATGGATCAACTATGGTGTTAGGAGCAGGGCTGGGTATCGTGTTAACCAGCCCGGAAGGAGAAAATTCAGAGTTCGCAATTAAATTGGGATACAAGGCATCTAACAATGAGGCTGAGTATGAGGCTGTGTTACAGGGTGTGAAAATGGTGAGCGATCTGGGAGCAAGAAAGGTATGGGCATACACGGATTCCCAGTTGTTAGCTCGTCAATTCGATAGTTCTTTTGAGGCGAAGGAGGAACGCATGGCGGTATACTTAAATAAGTTACGAGAAGAAGTAGCACGTCTTGAGGATTTTAAGCTAGAGCACTTGGCGCGAGTTGAAAACACTCAGGCTGATCAGCTCACTCGGATAGCGGGCGCATTGGGGACTTGTGATACTCGAAAAATCACACTGATGGAGTTGAATCAAAGTAGCGTGGACAAAGGAATGGAGGTAATGGAGCTCGAGTTTAAGGATGATTGGCGCACGCCTATCCGGGATATTGTTATTAAAGCAAAAGAAGGTGTGGAAAGGTTGACAACAAAAGAAACTGAAATGGCGGCTTGTTTTTGCGTTATAAACGAGGAATTATACAAGAGCTCGCGTTTTGGACCTTTTTTGAAATGCTTAGCTAAAGAGCAGGTACTGGAAGTGCTAAAACAGATACATGAAGGATACTGCGTGGATCATGCGAAAGGAAGAGCATTGGTTGGCATAATATTGTGGGCTGGCTTCTTTTCGCCTGTATGAAAAGCATGGCTGGCGACCTGGTTTGAGCATGTAGGAAGTGCCAAATGCATGCTCCGGTTATACATATACCTGCCGAAGAGATGATGGTTATGATCTCTCCGTGTCCATTTGCACAATGGGAAATTGATCGTGGGACCTTTCCAAAAAACACCGAGCAACAAACAATATTTGGTGGTGGCAGTTGATTATTTCACAAAGTGGGTGGACGCTGAAGCGGTTACGGACATAAGCGAGCAAGACATGATGGTTTTCTTAACAACATTTTTTGCAGGTTTGGTGTTCCATGAGTGTTGGTGTCTGATAATGGAACCTAGTTCAATGGGCAGAAAATTCAGGATTGGTGTAAAGAAATGGGTATGAAGCAGCGATTTGCTTCTGTGAAATATCCCCAAACTAATGGGCAAGTGGAGGTTACTAATCGTATCATTGTGCAGGGTTCTAAGCTACGATTGGAGAAAGAAGGTGGGCTTTGGGAAGAAGAGCTCGCATCGGTTTTATGGGCTTATCGAACAACTCCCCGAACATCTACAGGGGAGTCTCCGTTCAGTTTGGTCTATAGGATGGAAGCTGTTATTCCAGCCGAGATAGTGGGTGGATCGCAGCGCTTAGAGGCATTTAATGTGGAGGAAAACGAAAGGCTAGCAAGAGGATCAATTGAAATAATTGAGGAAATACGTGAGAAGGTTGCGGCCCGGGTCGAACATTATAAACAAAGGATAGAGGCTGCCTTTAACAAACGTGTTAAACATCGTTGTTTTTAGGTCGGTGATTTGGTATGGAGGCAGGCAGATGCACTGCATAAGACCCGGAAGCTGTATCCAAATTGGGTTGGGCCATTCAAAGTGATTAAAATACTACGTGGAGGGGCATATATACTCGAGAATGCGAAAGGGAAAGTTCTACCAAGAAGCTGGAATGTGTGTCATTTGAAGAAGTATTACGCCTAGATGGCGGGCTGGTTGTGTTTTACCCTTCGGGGCGGGCGGTTTTGTTTTACCCTTCAAGGCGGGCTATTTTACCCTTCGGGGTGGGCTGTTGTGTTTTATCCTTCAGGGCGATTGTTTCGTTACCCTTCGGGGCGGGCTGATTATGTTTTACCCTGCGGGGCGGATGATGGTTTTACGTTGTACCCTTTAGGGCGGATAGCTCTTTTTAATATATAATAAAACTTGGCGAGTATTTTTCATGGTTTTTACGAATGGTTAAAGGTTGTGATTGTGTTTCTTTACATATGTTTGGGAAGGATATGTTTGACTTACATATCTTTGTCGAACTGTTGTGTTCTTATGTTATGGATGGTTATGTCTTTGCGAGCTAATATGTTTAATTTTTATCTGCGAGATTATTTTAGCTTCTTTGAATTATTTGTGATTCATGATTTGATTATTTTTTTGGATCTCATGGTCTTATGGGGTGGGAAGTATGAATACGATTGGTCATGAATTCGCGCGACCTATATTTACTTATAGGTTTACTTTATACATGGTTTGTGGTTTGTTTTTACATGGTTTAAGTTGCAGGTTCACATATGGCTATGCATATAGTAAACAAGAAAATTGGAATTGTTCATATAAATAAGAAAGATTGTTCATACGTTGAGCGAGCAGAATATAGGTTTTTGAATTAAAGAAAGCAACAGGACATCAGGTTGCGATCGGTCCAGGGGCAGGTACAACATCCATTAAAGGCACGTCCAACTCAGCAACCAAATGGGCAGATATTATGGCTCGGCTTTGGCACGACAGCCACCACTTGACATCCTTGGGCTGCCTCATGTCACCCTTCCAGGAGCTGAACGTGGGAAGCATATCAATGGTCGCTAGCACGTCAGGGTTGTATGAGACATTCATAGCTGCGAGCTGGTCCTTAATTATCCCTGCTGCTTTGTGAAGCCATTCTCTGCTGCCTACAGCTATCTTGCAAAAAAACAGAGTGGATTTTCTGAAGGCCTTCATCAGTTCTTCTCGATAGGCATTCATGATCTTCTGGCCTGCCTCACTCAATAAGAAGTACGCTGGCCTTTGGCAACGCGCTACTAGTGCGCAACACGGTTGACCTCTCGTACTTGCTCTTCTAGCTTTTGGATTTGCTCTTTGGATTTGTTGGCTGTTGTGGTCGCTTCGTCTTTCACATTCTCTACTTGGATTTTCAAGATATTTATCTCCTCCTCGCGGGCTGTTAGGTTTTGAAGAGCCTTGTCCAAATTACCCTGTGTTAATGACAGTTGTTTTGTCTGCTTGTCTGCATAGATCGTCAGCTCATCGCATGCTTTTTGGAGGTCTCGTTCGGTGGACCGATCAATTAGTTCGTCGGAGAGTGTGGAAAGTACTGGGCCCAGCTGCATTATAGAACAGTATGAGTGTTTGCAGAAATCAGGTCGGTAAAAGTGGGATAGTTGATATGGTAAGTTACCTGGTCGGTTATGCGCTCGTTGAGAAAAAAACTTGATCTCTTCTGCGCTGCCACATTGTGCCAGTCCTTTCCCCAAATTGGGAGAGCTCGAAGAAGCGGCGCCGTGAGTTTTTCGGAGGAAGCGGCGTTTTGGAGCAGAAGAGCTCGGGCTCTTAGCAGGTGGCCTGCTAGGTCATTTCCCTTTTGAAGGTCTCTTGGCTAATGTCGCCTCTTCCAGGCCGTCTGCCATCTCCAGGTCCTCTTCCACCACAGATGCCTGATTGAGCGCCTCATCTACATCGATAATGGATGGTGGGGTGCTGAGGTGACAGCGGGCTGTGGATCTATTGGCGCAATGAGCTCCTCCAAGCTCGATGATACACAGGTGCTGACAAATGCATCTGCAATGACAATATGATGAGTTAACATTCATTTGTGACTGAGAATGGTGATGTGAAGTTTCATAACACAAGAGACATACCAAACTCCGATTGGGTCATGGCAAGATCTGGGTCGATGGGACGAGAGTCGATGCCCACAAATTTGAAAAGTTTGGACCGGCTTGTGAGTCACACCACGTCGAATGGGCGCTTACTCCACTCTGCGAGCTGGTCAGAGTATTTTTTTTACATGGTGGGAAAATGTGTTAGACTGGGAGGGTTGGTTTTTTTCGGGGTATGGTATTGTAGTTCGGTTTTAAAAGGCCAGTCCTTGGCATTGTGAATGAAGAAGAAATCCTTCTCCATTCAGCAACTTTATTTAAGGGATTCACTAAGAACCGAGCTTTACCGGTGCGAGCAGAAAGATAAAAAGAATGTTTTTGATATTTTACTTGAAAGCAAAAGTGGAAAAAGCCTGGGTCAGGCTGAGTATTATAATATTTACATAGTATGATATATCCTGCCATAAATTTTATGGAGTTGGGGGTTAGTTGTAAAAGGGGGATTTTATACAGGCAAGCTGTTTCGATGTAAAAGGGGTGTGGTGGGAATCTAAGTCCCGACCTGAGTATCTCGTCAAAGAGGGTAATGTGATTTGGCGAAGGGTTCATGGGGTCTAAGTGATAAAGGTCGGGTACAACCATTTGTGCGGTTTCAGGAAGGTTGAGTGTCATTTTGAATTCTTCAAATTTCTCTAGATTGGGTAGCAACCAGTAATTATCTTTAACTGCCCTGGTTGTTAGGGATGATCGAAGTAGGTCGGCAGCATCTATGGAAGGTGCTACAGTCACCGGATTTTCTAAGAAATGTTCGCAAGGTTGTGGGTTACTGGGTTTATCTAAAGGAAAGCCCTCGCTATATTTACAAGGGTTTAAAAGGCAGGAGAAGGGTCTTCCGTTATATTTCCTAAGAGGGCTTGGGCCTCAGGATGAGCCCTAGGCTAGGTTTCTAATTCCGACCTACTAACGTTCCATTCTGGATCGTCATGTAGGCTTGACGCGGGCGGAGAATTTTGTCTGCATCTTCTATTTAGAATGTAAGAGTTTTCGGCAGGATTGGAGTCAGAGGACAGGTCTGGGTTTAGGGAATTAATATTGGAGGATGCTAATTTCGCCAAAAATTGGAAAATACAAGGGGAGAGAAACAGCAAAACGCAACAATACTCAGCAAATGCAACACATATATGATTTGAGGAGCAACATGTAAATTATTACTATTATTACGCAGTTAAATGTAAATGAAATCATTTGAGGAGCAACATATAAATTATATCACGGATCAAAGTTAACCTTACAATGAGACCTTGTTTTAAAACAAATGTTTTTCAGTTATTTAATAATGTATTTATATTGATGAATATTTATTATTTATTTAATGTAAATATACAATCAATGTGGACCATGTTTTAAAGGTGATGTGTAATTAGTTGTTATGTAATGTTCCTATATACTAATGTGTATTTATTGTTATGTCATTTAATTATACACCAATATATATTTATATTTTGTGTAATGTATTTAATATCTTTTAATTGATGTATATGTAGCAGTATGAATGCATAATGCCAACGTGTCTTTGGTGCAGATTAAAGATTAAAGTCAAAAGTCTTGGTTTTATATTTATAGCTCTGTTCTAAAAATCGCTCTAGGCGCCCGCATAGGCGCCGTCTAGGCACTAGGCGCCACCAATCCGCCTACGATTTTCGAAAATCGGCTAAAGAAATCACTGGGTGCCCAGGCACTGTCTAGGTGCCCCAGGCGCCGCCTATGCGCTCTCGGCGCCCTAGGCGCCAGACCAGTTTTTTTTTTAATATTTTTGGGTCTAAAACGACGTCATTTTTGGGCCTATTTTTTTATTATTTTGATTTTGTAATGTATACTATGGTATTGTTATTTGACTAATGAACTTATGCATCTATGTTGTTTTGGACTTTGAATTGAACAATAGTTTTAAACTTGTGAATTGTAACTTGTGATCATTTTTTTTAGTTTTGAATTGTCATAGATTTTATTGTATACCAAGTAGTATGTTGAACTATTAAATGGTTGGATGTAATTTTGTAAATCAGAGTATTTATTCTCAAATTCTAGGTTCTGCCTAGACCCCGCCTAGGCGTTCTAGACACTAGGTACTGGCCTAACGCCTAGTAGCCGCCTAGCGATTTTTAGAACACTGATTTATAGTCCAGAAGCTGTGTGTGAGTGTGTAAATTAAATTCACCGAATTTCTATGTTAACTTCACCAACATATCATGTACAATAAGTCGTGTCTTTGGTGCAGAATAATGATTCAAGTCAAAAGTCTTGGTTTTACAGTCCCAAAGCTTAGTGGTGTGTGAGTGTGTGTAAATTAAATTAGTTGCAATTTCTAAGTCTCACTCAGTTTTTCACCTCCTAGGAGGCTAGGCCCTCTCTCTCTCTATATATAAATCTCAATATTCAATTGCAACACACATTTGAAATACAGCAAGCCTAGCTTCCAAATAAACTCTGTCCACAATACTTATACATATCCAAAATCATCAACACAAAGTGTAATGAATAAATTACCAAAATGTGGAGCAAATTACGTGCCTCTGACTCCGGTCGCTTTCTTAAAGAGGGCTGCCAACGTTTACTCCAACCGTACATCTATAATCCATGGAGCCGTCCGTTTCACTCTTGGCGCCAAACCTACGAGAGGTGTTGCCGCCTCGCCTCCGCCCTCAAGTCCCTCAGCATCGTAAGGAATAACATTGCATCAGTGTTGGCCCCTAATATTCAAGCAATCTATGAAATGCATTTCGCGGTGCCGATGGCAGAGGGGGTGCTCAATACAATCAACACTAGGCTTGATGCCAAAAACATAGCCACCATTCCGAGGCAAAATTTTTCTTCATCGATTACGAATACGTGTCGGCGGCCCGCGACGCCTTGCGGCTTCTGATGGCCGATGGCGCATCGATGCCACTGGTGGTGGTCATCGACAACATCATCGGCCCGACAGGCATTCGTCTGAGTGCACTCGAGTACGAGCAGCTTGTCTCCCGGGGTAATATAGTGTACACCCCCAAGGAAATCGCCGATGAGTTGGACCCGATTGCTATGAACTGCATCTCGGACATGACGTCGGATCCCAAAGGCGTGGTGTACAGCCACAGGGGCGCCTATCTGAGTACCTTGAGCCTGCATCAAAACCTTCTTTATCCACCATCGTATCCTCCGGATTATCCATTTTTTTCCTCTTCTCTCCCAACACACCATTTTCCCCCTTTAGCTTCCTTTGTCTCATCAGCCGGCCCATATTGCTTAGCCTCGTACTCTGCCTCCACCTCATCTCTCTTCCTCTTCTTCTCACCAGAATCACCACTTTCACCATTTCCAGCATCTTTTTCCAGGGTTTCTTTTGATTCATTTCCCTTTAATTCATCCCTCCTCGATTTCTTGCTCTTCTCCTCAACTAATTCAGTGTCGAGATCGAAAAATTCTTTCTTTGCTCTTTCTTTCTTTCTTTCTTTCTTTTCCTCTGTTGCTGCATCTTAGATAATTCCGAGTCCCCCAAATTGACCTCGCACTCGCCTTCTTTTCCTGCGATCCGTAATCCCAATTCTGGACTCGGCCTGTTTTCTAACAGCTTTCTACGGAACGGGTTGTTCTCGGAGAAGATGGAATTAGAAGGTGAATTATGTTCAGGGATTTCGCCAAATAGGGTATTGAAACCGAGGTGGATTTTGAACTCTCGTTTGATTTGGAAAGGTTATTTAGATCCCCATTTGTCAGAGGATTTTTGGATTTCTTTGCCATTGCAAAAAGGGGCGACGAGGAGGGAATTTGGGGGTAAAATTGAAATAAGTGAACCCTAGTTAAGCTTTTATTGATATTAAAAATAGAGTAAAGCCGACTAGTGGTGCTGAACCGCTTTCGGTTAACCGTTAACTGCCGGTTAATAACCGGTTGACCGATTATGGTTAACCGTTGACCGGCTGTCACGGTTTAACCCTAACCGTCAATCGATCGCCGGCGGTTAAGTTACAGTTAACCTTACCGTTTAACCTGGTTTACTTCGAGAGGTTTTAATGAGGCCCGAACAGATGCCTTTAGTCAAGGGATAGACGTCGTGATCTGCGTTTGTATTAACGGTTTTTCTTCTTCTTAATAATATTTTCGCACTTTAATAAAAAAAAAACCTTACCGTTTAACTTCACCGCCGCGGTCAACCGGTTTTTAAAAAAAACAAAAAAACTTGACAGCCGTTGATAATCAACGGCTGAGATCAACTAGCCGTTGAAAATCAACGGCTCAAGTTCAAACCAAAAGTAACGGTGGTGGTTTAACCGCGGTTATAATGACTACTTTTTTTATTTTATTTTATTTTTTTTTTTTTAGAATTTGACACCTATAAATACCTCACTCTCCAACACGAATCCTCACACCAATTCATCTCTACTATTCTTCTTCTTCTCTTATATTTTCAAGTTTAAAGTCAAGTTTCTAGTTTGTGCAAGAAATAATATTAGTAATATTCTTATTCATCCTAATCTCGTTTTAATTAATTCTCTTTTATAATATCACTATGGCAAGCTCTTCCTGTAATGTCAATACCAACACTCCAACCGCTTCTTGTCGAGATCGAGGATCTCGACGAGAATCTTCGGCCGTTGCCGGAGATTATGTTTCCGATGAGATGACGGCGGAAGAAGTTGAGAACCTATATAATCAAATCAACTTCGACTCGTAAAATCAAACCAATTTTGAAGAGGATTTACCTAGCTCCGATGAAGCCGAACCGCCGGCCGCCGTCAACTTGGATGAAGATGAGGAGGGAGCGGATGATATGCCACCGATTCAATCGAAGCCGAGGAAATTTGTTTCCCCCATTTTTCGGTTGTATTTCACAAAAAAGACGATCAACGGCGAATTTCGAGCGCAATGCAATTATTGCAATTCTCATTACGCCTTCGCTTCTAAAAATAATAGAGGCTACGAGTCGCTCAAATACCACATGGGGAAGAATCATCCCGACAAGTATGGTGTGGAAAGATCTCAAACAAAACTAAAATTCTTATCTTCATCTACCGCCGGCGTCGGGACCGGCGATCACGGTACGAGTTTTTCTAGTTTATTTCAATATACCGAAAGTGGTCATAGAAAGTTTCTAGCAAAATTTGTTTCCATTATGAGTCTTCCTTATAATCATGCGCATAGTAATCATTATGAAAATTATACTAGGGGTGCATTTAATCCATCTAGCACTAGGATTTCACGAAATAAATTGACTCGCGATATTGAAAAAATGGCCGGTGAGTATAAATTGAATTTGATTTCAATATTTGATAGTTTGCCTCATAGTGTTCTATATATTCGGATATTTGGATGGATTCCTTTCATAATCATAATTATATAGGATTTACTTGCCATTCGATTGATAATTCTTGGACTTTACTAAAATATTTAATTGTATATAGAAAGTTTGATAGTCAGCATAATGCGGTGAATATTTCGCGCAAAACATCCACTGTTTTGTCCGAGTATCATTTAGATAACAAGATTTTTTCAATTTCATTTGATAATGCCGCCGCTAATACGGCTAGTTTAGATTTGTTAAAAACTTTTTGTCAACCCGCTATTGCGGTAAATTTTTTCATGTTTGATGCATTTCTCATATTTTGAATTTATGTGTTCAAGATGGTTTAACTCTTTTTAAATCTAAAATTCAACCGATTAGGAGTGCTATATATATTATCTGCGTTCCCACGATCCACTTCAAAAAAAATGATGAAGATTTTGCCGAGCCAATCAATTGCATCCAAAAAAATTTTCAAGTGATGTGCCAAATCATTAGAACTCTACTTATAAATTACTTAATGATACTTTTGAATATAGATAACCATTGTGTGCACTTTTCAATAATGAAGATGTCGATTTCGCTTTCTTTTCGCATATGTGGGATGATTGTTATAATATGACGTCCCTTTTAAAAACTTTTAACGACTCCACCGTGACTTTATCTGGTGTTCATTATCCTACCTCCTCAATACTTCTTGATCAATGTATTCAAATAGTATTTGTTAGTACTGCTTTACTCGATAACTCTGAATTAGGTGAATGTATTGCTAGTATGTTGAGGGTTTTTTTGATTGCAAAATTTTAAACCCGAATTATCGGATGGAGGGTTTACAAAATTTACTTAAAGTTTATTACGATGCATTAGGACCTTTTTTACAAGCTTCGAATATTCCGATTCCTAGCCCTCTTCGTGTTGCTCACCAAGCAAACCTATCTTTAGTTCAACTTTTTAAAGATTACAATGTGTCTTCCAGTAATGATGTTAATGTGTCCCCTTCCCCTTCCCCCACCACTTCTAATACAAGACCCAACGACCTTCGAGGAGCTCTAGACCCATATATGAGGTTGATTGAAGATACTAAATGAAAACGGGAAAGGGCCAGTGCTAGTCGGTCAATGGAATTAGACAATTATTTAGGGGCTTTTGAATCGACTTTGGTTCTAAGAAAGCCTGATGGTATTACTACGATCTTGTGCAACTTTGGTCGAAAATGGCCAGTATCTTTCCCACACTCTCTAGGATTGCAAATGAGGTTCTTGCCGTTCCTGTTTCAACAGTTTCTGTTGAACAGGCCTTCAGCACGGGAGGCTATATGTTAAATGAGTGTCGGTCTACATTAACATCAAAAAACCTTGAAAACCAAATGTTGATGAACGATTGGGTGAAATCCGAATCGCGAGAACAAGAAATGCAATTGGATGAAGGTAAAGAGAGAGACTATTACGATACCACTTCGGGAAGCAACGACAACGTCGAATAGGTAAGTAGGTAAGTGAGGTAAGTATAAGAATTACGTGGACTCTGATTCCTTTTCGAGGATATGTAGACAATTTAATTCTAATATTAAAAGTTAAAATTTAAACTTAATTTCTAATATTAGAATTAAAATCAAGTCCTTTTTTTAACTTATTTTTTTCAAAAAAAAATTAAATTCGAACTACGTGGACTTTGATTCCTTTACGAGGATACGTAGGCAAGTTAATACTAATATTAAAAGTTAAATTTTTTATTTTTAATATTAGAAATAAAATCAAGTCCTTTTAAAAACTTTTTACTTCAAAAAAATCTTATAATTTAATTTGTAATGTGAATTTGTTGTGTTATTTTGAGATAAATACCATTATCTTGTTAATTTGGTTGTTTGTAAATATTAGCATTAAATCAAGTCCTTTTTACTTTATTTTTTAAAAAAATAAATAAAAACTCCTTACTTCAAAAATTCAATTATTCAAATTTAATTTATCTCATTCTAATTCCATTTAAATTTCAATTATTCAATTTTTATTTAAACTTTTAAATTTAATTAAAAAAATTTAAAAAAAATTAAAAGAAAATATAAAAACCGGCGGTTAACCGTCGGTTTTCTGATTAACCGGTTTAACCGTAACCTTAACCGGTTCTCAGCCGGTTAGGTTACGGTTAAGCCAAATCCGGTTAAATTAACCACCGGTTATTAACCGCCTATTAATTAACCGGCCGGTTAATAACCGCGTTAACACCTCTAAAGCCGACCATCTCCAAAAGACTTCCTATAATGGCTCCTTAGCCAATTTAGGGAGTCAAATAATGAAATTCGCTCCAACAGCCTCCTTATAGTGACTCTTCGAATTTAGGAGCTCTCTAAATTTTATTCAAACTCCCTACATGTAGAGAGCCAAACATGAATTCCTATTATTATTATTATTATCATTAGTTTTTAAATTGACTCCCTATAAATGTATGATAAAAATTTTATTAATAGGGAGTCTGTTGCAGTAAAATTAGAATGGGGAGTCCCTAAAATAGGGAGCTGACATAAGTAGTGAGTCTGATAAAGTAAAGTAGGATAAAGAGTCTGAAATAATAGAGAGAATTAGTTTAGGAGTGAGATTTAGGGAGTTTGATAGACAACCTTTTGGAGTTAATCTAAGAACAGTCTTCTTTTGTAAATGCGTTAGTTCAGATTTTCATTCCTGGAGGCGGTTCGGTTATAGAACCGCCTCTGACGATGTACAAGGCAGTTTTATGTATAAACCGCCGCCCGGTCAAAAACTTCTGAGGCGGTTCGTAAATGAACTGCCGCCCGAACAAAGAACTAAGAGGCGATTTTTTAAAGAATCGCCGCGGTTGTTATTATATGATGCGGTTCATGTCAAGAATCGCCACCTTGCGATATTTTTTTATAATTATAAGGAAGTTTAGATAACATAAGCACCACATATATCAATTTTGAGGCGGGCCTAAATTAAACCGCCTTATATGCAAAGCCTCTAATTTGATTTTGTGTACTAGTGTATGATTCAAATCTAGAAAGGATGATTAGTAGAATGGATTTTTGAAAACTCAATCAGGAAAGTTTATTCTCTAGAATAGATTTTTTTAATATCCATTCTAAAAAGTGCGCTTTTTTCTAGAACAGACTTTGGAAAATCCGTTCTAAAATAATGTTTTTAAGAACGGCGTTTGTAGAAGATCCGTTCTAGAATGAACTTTCTAGAACGGGTTAAAATAAAATACCTTCTAGAAAACTTGCATTTAGAATGGGTTTTGGAAGATCCCATCTAAAATTTATGTTTCAAGAATGGTTTCAACTATTTTTAATAAAAATCCAGAACGATACTAAAACTTTTAACAAAAATAAACCAACATTTATACATCCATTCACCAACATGCTTGATAATGTCAATACATCAAAGTTATCAAAATTACACACCAACAGGTGTGATAATGCTAATACACCAAAATCATCGAAATTACACACCAACAAGTCTGATAATATCAATACATCCAAGTCATTGAAGTTACATCAAACAGTCACCAAATGTAACAGAAGGCACCAAAATTACACCAAAAGATTTTAGTACTTATTTTGCTAACTTTATAATAATAGATAGTTGTTTAAAATATAATGCAAAACTCACCGTCTATGTTGGTCAAGAAGTGACCTCCAGTAAACACTCAACTGAACGTCTGCATAATTTAAAATGAATTCGACAAAAGTAATCCAACATCTCGATAATAATCTAATCAGCATGAGGGGGAGGAGGAGGCTGTGCTCCCATCCCGGCCCTAATATGCTCCTCAACCTGTCGCTAGAGTCGTTGCTCGCAATCTATCTCGAACTGCGCCTGAACCTCGCGCATCCTCTGCAACTCATCCTGAGACTCCAGGCGTATCCTTTGCAACTCCTCCTGATGCCTCGTCTCAGCCCCCTCAAACTGTGTCTGAAACTTCACCAGATGAGGATAGACATGCTGCGATGACGTAGAGGTGGAGCCTACATCAAACTCTTTGGCGATAGATCCCGTCCCAAATCGTCGACCCTTCTTGCGTCTGACAATGGAGAGGTAAATTTTGTTCGGGTCGACAAACGTGCCAGACTCCTGTGATGCAGCACGTCTACTCTTCAAAGTAGTCTGAACCTCCATCTGATAGATAAAACAAAATCGTTAATTGTTTTCATGCAAAATAATTAAATTTAATATATAAATTAATTTGAGTTTAGAAATTAAATAAACTTACAATTATCCGCTGAGATTTGGGGTACGTAAACGAGCCGTCACTTTTCTGATGCAGGCTTAGTAAAAGCTCGTACGCACTAGGTTCCCTACCCGTCTCCTCTCGCTGTAACAATTAATTTTTTATTTTATCATATATATATATATATATATATATATATATATTTATATATATATATATATTATTTGAATTATAAATTTATATATATAACTTATGATGTTATCTCTGATGCGATTCTCCCCCCGAGACCCGCCTCTATGCTTAGATTTCCCAGTACCAGGACACTCCAGCTCGCTCATCCGGTTTCTGCTAGCCCTCTGTGATCTCTCAACGTCCTCTGACCTCGCCCACTCTTCCTGCCAAGCCCTTCAGGTCTATTCGCCGAAATCAACCAGTAACTCTCCCTTGGCATCAGACATAGATACGCCTGCCGCCACTTATTAAGATGGCTAGACCAAGCATAAAACATAGATACGTAAAAGGCTTGGCGCATATCATCATTAGAATATTGCCTCCGGTCCAATAACTTGAACCCTACAGTAAAGCATATTAAGACAACATAAAACAAGTAATTAGTTACACAAATGTAAACATATATAATGCAATAAGTTAAGTTTGTATTTAATGTAAATACCTCGAACAGAGGCCACCACGTGTCATGATGATCCTGAGAAATATACTTATACCTCCATCTAACTGGGTGTACGCGAGCCTCGAGAATCCATCTAAGAATCGCGGGTAAATTTGTAGAGCTACTCCGTACTCTAAAAATATATAAATTAAAATAAAACTTATTTAGAAGATGCTTACAATTGATAAAGATATAATTATTAATAAAAACTATCAAGTACTAATAATTACCCCCGACCGATGATATAAACAAGGTTGCCTCAAGAAAGTCGACAGCACTCATCATAAATAAGAGGGCTCTCTAGTACGGTCTCGAGAGGAGTCGGTCCATCCAGATCTACGTCGTCCAAACCATTGATCAAATCATCAGAGGTCGTCAACACAACTGGCTGTGATGACGAGGAGTTGAAAAAACCAAAACCTGAGGGACCAACTGATCCTGAACGACCACCTAATCCTGAACGACCAACAGTACTCTTCCCCCTCATTTAAACGACCTCGAGCACATTGAAATTAAATTAATAACAATTGAAATTAAAAAAATATTATTTTTTATATGTTAATTAATTATATAACATTATAACCTTAACTGACACAATTAAAAACTAATCATCATTGTTTGTCTCTTCTTCGCTTATAAACTCATTTTCCATATCATCAACAAGTTTGGCATCGGCATCATCGACAAGTTGGCATCGGCATCATCGACAAATGGATCATTAAGTTGGAAAACAACATCTTCCAATTGGATTACACCACGTGTTTCAGCAACATCCACTTGAAATGATTGTTCAGGCGTTCGCTCTTTTATGAAATCTATTGTTGATCTCGCCTTAATCTTAAAAGCTGCCAACCAGTTAACCATGTGTTGTCTCAAACTTGGATACGGGAAATGATAAGCTTGAGTAGCTTGGGCCGCAAGTACAAATGGCTCATAACGATTGAATCTATGTTTATGATTAGCAGTTGCTAAGCTTATATTGAGAGTGCACTCTCGTGCCAGTTGGAGTCGGATCAAACTACTCGCATATGAACAAGAGTGTGTTTACAGACCCTGAATATTCAAGTTTGACAATCTCTACCAAACGACCATAATAGTCATATTCATCTTCTCCATAAGTTTATCCTTTTATACAGACCCCAATGTTTGATGTAGATCATTCTGATCCGTATACAATTGTGTGAAATCTTTATACATTTATCTTGCAGCCATTGAATGTAGTCATACAACGCGATGGACCGAACGCTAGACTTTCAATGTAATTATTAGTTACACTATTTAAGGGATCCCAGACCTATAATATAAGACATAAAGTTACATTATTTAAATACAAATACGTAAAATATTTATATAATTAAACCTCACAAAATTTGACTCACGTAGTTTTCAAACCATGGGAAATTTATTTTCTAATTTTCAATTTAATTCTTCATTTGAAATCTTCGGTTGTTGGCGTTTAATGCCCTCCGTGAAAAGGCGGCATAATTAACGAAGTATAATATTTTTATAATTAATTACATCAAGTAATACATAAAATATTGTTTATAATCAATTATACCTTGTAAGATCCTCAAGTTCATCATAATTTAGTAATACGTGTTTTCTCGCCGCATCAAACTCTTAATCTGATAACCGTTTTTTCCTGCTACGAATCAGAAGGGTTCACCATAATTTTTGAATAATGATGGAATCTCATCATCATCGTCTCCATCATTCTGAAGGTCTTCACTAAGCTTCAAGTTATTCTAGTGGAGACTTGATCTTCAAAGTAGTACGAACTAAAAGTTGACGCCTTTTCAATTAGATAAGAATTTACTATCGAGCCCTCGACACTTGATTTGTTCCTCACATTATTTTTAAGTTTACGAAGATATCTTTTAGAAAGGATACCTCCACCTATACTGCACTAGACCAGCAATTCTTGCCTTATATGGTAAGTGGATTGGCAAATGCTCCATTGAGTTGAAGAAACTCGGGAGAAAGATCTTCTCAAGTTGGCACAAGATCAGAGGAATATCACTAATTGTACACATAAGAGCTGTCCACAACTTGAGATTCTGCTTCATGGACACATCATACGAGTCAGCACCATCCGTCCACAACTATTTCAACTATGCAATTAGAGGTTGTAGAAAAACATCCAACTTGTCCTTAGGGTTTTTGGGGCATAGAACAAGAATACTTAGAAGTATATATTGTTCTTTCATACACATCCAGGGAGGTAAGTTATAAGGAGTGATTATTACCGGCCAAGATGAATATTGCAAGCCGAAACTACCAAAAGGTTGAAATCCATCTGTGCATAGACCCAATATGACATTTCGAGCTTCGGCGTTGAACACTGGATGAGTTTGATCAAAATGCCATTAAGCTTCTGAATATGACGGGTGATGCATGACACGCTCGTCGAATACTTGTTCAGCATGCCACCACATATCTTTCGTTGTAGCCGGAGATGCGTACAATCTTTTTAAATCTTTCGTTGTAGCCGGAGATGCGTACAATCTTTGTAAACGTGGAGTCAAGGGAAAGTAGTACATCTTCTTGTACATAACTAGTTTGGACCTACGTCATTTTGCACTTCCCTGCTTCGTGGGTTTGAATTGGGGTTCTTTACAGAGCTTGCAACTACCGAGTTCACAACCATCCTTCAAGTAGATCATATAATTATACTTGCAACAATCTATCTTATCCACCGGTAAGCCCATACCCCTCAATAGCTTCTTACTATTTTAAAAACTATCTGAAATTTTATTGTCTTTAGGCAAAATATCTTTGACTAGATCAATGAATTGATCATAACACTTTTAGGAAATGAAATTTTTTGACTTTAAATTCATAAGGCGGGAAACAAAAGAGATTTGGGTGTGCTTCTCGCAACCTGGATACAAAGATTGTCTTGAAGCTTCCAACATATCGAAAATCTTTTGCGCCTTCATATTAGGCGGTTCTTCTGCATCATCATTCACCTCGAAATCAGGTCCGACAACATCTTGCACCATATTTATGTACACATTTGGTGAGTTTTCAGGAATGACGGAAGATGACCCCCCGACTTCAAAATCACAACAAGATTACACGAGATCTACTATTTTCCCGTGATGAGTCCAAATATAATAATCGGGAACGAACCCTTTGGCACATAGGTTATATTTGATGTCATCGATATCGCGGTAACTACGATTCCTACACTTAATTTATTTGCAAGGACATTTCAACTTAGCATCATCCCTCTCTGTAGAATCATGCGTGAGTCCGAATTCGACGATACTCTCCACCCCTTTTACGAATGTATCATAAAGAAATCCGTCATCCCCTTGTTGTTTGTACATCCAACTACGATCAGTACTATCCATCCTATAATTTAGAGTGTTAATTATTTGTGATAATAGCTAGAATGATCGATCGTTCTTACGTGAGAAGGAAAAGAATGTGGGTGACAAAATTTTGGCAGCATAACAAGGAAGAAGAGTAATTTGAATTATTGGTAAGGCTTCTATCCCATTCAAGAATTTTAATAGTATGTATTATCTTAAAATATGCATTTTTGTTAGCTTTAAAATTTTGGCAGCATCTCACCTTAGTTCTCTAAGTACACATATATTTCAGTGCACCCGAGAACAAAAGAAAGATGCATAAAACAAAATTTTCAAAGTCAACATAACGCATAAGATATAACCATACTACACCCACATTCTCGAACTGTCCCAAAATTGGGCAATTCAAAATTTACAAACTCTCTATTTGATAATAATCCCAAACGGGTGTAAGGTATATATTCCAGAAGGAAACAATTCAAACTTTAGTATCAAACTCTCTATTTGACACTAAATCGAATTAAACGAGTCGAATATAACTATTGTTCTTACTACATTAATCATACAAAATTTAAAAACAACAACATCAACCAATCAATCACATGTATACAATATCAACAAGCCATAATATATCTTAAACACAACATCATATCGATCACCACATCATTTCAAAACCACCATCCCCAACAGTTTAAAACTTTTTAAAACCATCATCAATTTTCAAAATAATTTTGAAAACCATTATTAGATGGACGAAACCTCCCGGCCAACACCGTACACCACATCATCACCGATGTCTACCAATCCAATCACAACGACAATCAATCATAATTTATATATAACAAAAAAAAATAACATACATTAAACAAAATCGATCATCGCGGCATTTAAAAACCACCATCACATACACTTTAAAAGATAATTGTATAATTTCACAACTGAACCCTAATTAAAAATCAAACCCTACCTAACCCTAATTTAATTGAAATTTATATAATCGAACCTAATTTATAAATAATTATAAATTAAACCTAAAACAAACCTTAATTGCATAAATGACTACTAACGACCTAATTAGACCTAATTTTATATAAATGTTTATACTCGAATCCAATTTATAAATAATTATAGTTAAACCCTAATTGCATAAATGGACACTAAACCTAAAATCATTCACAATTACATAAATTAAGCCTAAATTCCTAAATTGAATCCCCAATTAAAATTACCAATACCTAATTCCTAAATTCAAATCAAATTAAAACCCTAAATTAAATAAAATAACATTAAACTTGAATTAAAAGGCTACCATACCTTAATATGTGATGGTGACGGTGCTCCGGCGTGGGCTCACTTCTCCCTTTCTCTTGCGTCTGATCCCTTCTTCCGCTTTTCTTTTTTGTATTTTGTTGTGAAAAATGCGAATGAAACAGTATGGCGACCGGGATGTTATTTTGTCAGGTTTACAGACGGACCCATTTTCGTCGTTAAATCCGTCGGTAAAAAATTCAGCGTTTTCGACGAATAAAATCCATCGATAAATAAATTCTGCGTTGCCGACGGCTACCTATCTGTCGGAAAATAAAAATATGATTATAATTTTTTTAAATTTCCAGTGGGTATCCTCCGTCGGCAAATAAAAATTTGATTATTATTTTCTTAATATAACCGACGGCTACATTTTTATCGGCAAATTAAGACCTGTTTATTTTTTTATTAAAAATTATTGATGGACATTTTCTGTCGGCATATTGGGCGGGCTAAATTGCCGCAACTTCCCTAGAACTTACCGATGGACTACTCTACCGAGGGGTTATGTCCGTTGGTAATTTTTACCATTGGGGAAGCCGTCGGTAAGACCTGACTTTTATCGACGGGTTGCATTCCATCGGTAATTTACGTCAGCATTTTTGTTTTGTTTTGTAGTGTATTTATAATATCTGCACGACAATCTCAATATGTTGTAGAGACACTTACAATATTGGAACTTAGTTAAGATATTTGTATAGAGTTCGATATGATTTCCAAGTTTAATAAAGTTAAATTATGTTTTCTAGAGGTGAAAGAATTACTTATTGTAAAATTACATGGTGCTATTTCACCCAAAAAATAACCGAACCAAACCAAACCAAATATTCCCACTCTCAAACACTTCGATCTTCCAGGAAATAAACCTGACCTGCACCCAAAAATACATTAGAAAGGACCACCGAAAGATTTTCAGTGGAAACCTCTCCAATGCTAAATTCAGTTAAGCGTGTTCGTGTATTTCAGTGGGCAATGAAAGGAATATGATTAGAGTAGATTTGTCCTTATTTTTATTAGTATTTTATTATATTTTTCTATTTGTTTTTGGTATAAGTTAGACGATTTAAGCTTAATCTCGTATTTTTATAATTCCAGCTTATTTTACCGCATTTTGATCGTAATTGATGCAAGTAGGTGATATTTCGTTGTTTTTCACCTTACAGCTAAGTAACCGGAAGAGTTTAACGCGTAATAGACGAGGTTCGATGTTCAAGAAGTGAAGAACAAGCTTTCCGATGAAACAAGTAGCAAAAGATCGAGAATTGGAGACAGACGCGCAGTCGCATCGACTGACGCGACCGTCGACACCCCGTCGACGCAAGCCATGATCCGCGTCAGTCGACGCAGCGTCGACCCACTGTCGATGCAACTTGCTGAAGCGTCGATGTCGACGCACCGATGTCGACGCAACATCGACGCAACTTGCTGAAGCATCGATGTCGACGCAGACTGTCGACGCACCTGCCCAGCCGTCGCGCACACCTGCCGAGCACTGCCGACCAAGTCCCACCGAGCACCAGCGCGCGTCAGTCGACGCTACGTCGACGCGACGGCCCAGAATTTGGATTTTAGGGTTTCTTGTGCTTCAAGACTTGCAATATCTATATAAACCCTCTATATTTTGGATTTTGAAGAGAACACACGACTCCCTAGGGTATTTTAGCTGATAATAACAATAATCCCACATCTCATAACGAGATTTGAAGATGGAGATCAAGGATCGAAGAACAACGCGTCCAAAACATCAAATTCGTGTTCGGGATTCAATCTTTGCCCAAGATCAACGTTCAACCTCCGGAATAGCTGGAGCTTTTTACTGCTTTCATTAGTTCCAATAAGTTCTCTAAACTCTTAGTTAATTTAGTAGTCAATTTCTAGTTTAATTCTTAGTTAATGCTAGAACTAGTTTAATTAGCTTAATCGTTTACGCTTGTTATTGGATATTGGTTAATCTAGTTTATTTATGCGATTGATTTATGCTTAGTTATTCGTTAATCTTAGATTCATATGATACATTGCTTAGGTGATAATTTATTATATTCATGCCGTTAGATTAGTTGCTATTAATTCTTAGTTCTTGAGTTCAAGTAGTTTAATTATTGCTC
>BMAC01000008.1:2996225-3042596 GCA_014905375.1 Phtheirospermum japonicum | reverse complement strand
AACCGTCCAAAGAGCCTTACATTACAACCCCGTAAAGACCTTTTCTGATTCTTAGTTTTGACAGCACACTTAATTTGCGATTGAGAAGATCCAGTCAAATCATTGGACTTATCTGTGACGCTTCCCATTCTAGGAACGGTTACCACTCCAACACGTCTCCTCGAGTACTGTACCATTGACAGGTCAGAGGCGGTTACAATTCTCGTCTCTTCGGGTACTGTTCCTCTGACAGAAATCAAATGCGGGAATCCCATCAAGATCCCGCCTTTTACTCGATTTCCATTTTCTGAAAATCCTCTTTCCCTTTTATCCCCGTGGTTTACCTTTTTCTTCCTCACTTTTCATATTTCTGCTTATTCAGTCACTCTCACCTCTTCTATTCTCTCTCAAAGCAGCAGCATAATTCTCTTTCCCCGTTTAACATTTTTCGGTCATCTTCACTACCAGGTAATTCTCCGATCCTTCTTACTTTCTAATAATGTCAACGCCATCATCTTCCTCTTTCGCTGATTCCCCCTCTGCAAATTCTTCTCCGACGGCGTCGACCCCTTCCTCATCGTCGTCTTCCGAGTATCCCCCCTATATTCCCAGCCGGCCATATATCTGTTCCATCCTAAATGATAGAACGGTAGAAAATCTGAGACATAAATATCAGGTGCTGGAGGAGTTCGAATTGGTTAACCCCAGCAGTTGTGTAATGGTGTACCAGGCATCCGCCGGCCATCTGACATTCTTCGTCGACCTATTCAAGGCGGGTTTATGCTTTCTGGTGAACCCACTGATATTAGAGATAACCCGATTATATAAAATCCCAGTTCATCAATTTGTACCCAACTCCTTTAGGATTATCATAAGGTACAACCTGGCCATGCTGGAGGAGTTCGAATTGGTTAACCCCAGCAGTTTTGTAATGGTGTACAAGGCGCCCGTCGGCCATCTGACATTCTTCATCGACCAATTCCAGGTGGGTTTACGCCTTCCAGTGAACCTACTGATATTAGAGATATCCCGATTATACAAAATCCCAGTTCATCAATTTGTACCCAACTCCTTTAGGATTATCATAAGGTACAACCTGGACATGAGATACGATGGTCTGGATCCCACAGCCCAAACTTTCTTCCATCTCTTTCAGGTCAAGAGCTCCTCTCCTGGCTATTTCTAACTATGTGCCAGAGCCGGTGTTCTCTTTCTTGCTGACATCCCTTCCTCCAACAAGGCCTGGAGGAAGAAGTTTTTCTTCGTGCACTGTTCAGGGGATTGGGGATTCCCTCCTCAATCCATCGAGCAGTTGCCTTCTCAACCGCACCTATCCGTAGGGGACAGATCTCTTCGAATACAAAGAATAATCTCCACTTTAAATGAGAAAGTTGTCCATCTCTCCCATCTCCCTTCCTTTATAGACTTTTTCAACGATCGGGAGGAGAACAACCCTTTAACCCCCGAGATTGGTAAAGAAACATTTTACTGCTCTGAACCTTCTGGGTCTTCTATCTGACTTGTATTTCATGGTGGTTTCGACTGAATTTTTCTTCTCCATTCTCTTTTCTTTTTAGAAAACATGATGCACAAGATAATGACCGCTCGTCAGAAGATGGCAAAAACAGGGTCAGAACAGCAGGCTCCAACGGTGGAGCCCTCCCGAGTTGAGGCGAGCGGGTCGAGCACTTCCCGGGACTCTCCTTTCCCAGACGTAGAGGTGATTCTCCCCTTGGATTCGAGGGAGAGGATTGAACGGCCAACTAAGAGGACACGTGCTGGCACGGAGGGGGCACCTTCCTCGGGGGCCAGGGTGGCCACTCCTAACGATACCTTTTTTACCCACGCCTCTGTTTTGAACTGCCCTTCCCCTATAGAGGTTCAATTTATCCAAAGACAGTGCCAAAGCGCGGACATGGCTACCTTGGAGAAGTGGTCAGACCCTGACCATTGAGTCCCTGTGCCAGGATGAGGCTAGGGTAAATTTCTTTCCCTTGCTTTCTCTTCTCACTTTCCTCTTATTTTGCTAAGCTTCTTCTAATTTTAGGCGGCGTCCAAGAGGTCTATCTTAGTGTCCAGGGATAGGGGGCCCTCATGAACGTAGACTTGGTGAAGGAACACAAGAAGCTACAGGAGAAGGAGAGGAGATTGCACAATTTGTGCAAAGAGAGAGGCACTAAATTGAAGAAGCTCGAGCAGGAGTTGGCGGAGGTGAAGAAAGTAGAGAAGAAAGTCTTGGAAGCAGATAGGGCCAAGGCATGAGATGAAGCCCTGGCCGAGGCTTGAATATTGGTAGATGAGGCAGTGGCCAAGGCACGCGGCGAATGGAGGACAGAGTTTTTTAACTCTGAAGAAGGGCTGAAGCTGATTCAATTCACCAGGGACGTCACCTGCCAAGCTCTCTTGGGCTCCGAGCAGCTCTACAACCTGCTTGCCATAGAGGCCGAGGTGTATTACCATCTCGCTCTGGATGCTCAGGCCAAATGGGCCCAGGAAAAGACTGCGCTCCCCTTTGATTGCACGGAGACCTAGAAGCAGCCTCCCGAGCGTACCTCCTTCTGATATTCACCAGAGCAAGACCGCCTGCACAAGCTTGATGTCCATGAGTTTGCCGGGAACATCCTCACATCTTTCAACGCTCCATCGGTTGTTCTGAAAGAGGCTCAGCCAGACCAAGGCTTGGCACTCTCCCTAACCACATCTACTCCCTCCCCAACCTTTGCTGGTCTTGGTGAGCTGCCGGGCGGTGCCTCTCTTGGGGCCTTGGCGGAGGATGCGGTGGACCAGCTTGCTGAGGAGTTAGATGCAGGGATTTAACCTTATGACAGTATTTTTTATTCATCTCTTGTTCTATTTTGGAATAGATCTTTTGTTTATTTTGCCTGTGTGGCTGATCTATTTTCTCCTGCATACTTCTTAGATGTACCCAAAAGACTTTTGTTGTTTTCTAATGAATTTTTAAGGTTTCCTGATTTCAAGGAAACCCTAGTACTATTATTCTCATTGCCACGTGGCGCTCTTTCTTTATATACACGCATTTCAGTTTTATGTATTCTATTCTCGCCATGGCGTCTTCCTCTTTGCTTGAAGAAATGGATATCGTGAAGAGAAAAAATCTCTCTCTCTTTGCCGAGAACTTCAAGGTTTCTGATAAACTCTCTGTCCTTCGGGAAAAAATTTCCCAAGTGTGCCGCCTTCTGGAAAGGAAAAGGATGAAAAAATGCTACTACAAGCGCGAATGGGCTGAGCTCCGTCAACTCAATCGTCAATTGGAGGAGGAGAAAGCCGACCTGGTTAAGTCGGTAAGCTGGCTGACCGCCGCTGCCAGCGAGGCTCACTCCGTCCCCGGGAGAGCAGACAGGTATCGCCAGCGCCTTCATGAAATGGAGCGCGAGCTGTGGCGTGTTCGCCGGATTCTGGCTTCTGACAAGAGGGCATCTTCTTCCTATGGATGGTTTTCAGGCTTTTTGTTCTTGATGTTTTCTCATATTTCTGTTATTTTTTCCTGTTTGATCATTTAATTAAACTCGCCAGATTTTGTTTGTAATAATGCATAAGTGATTAGAGTAGATTTGTCCTTGTTTTTATTAGCTTTTCAGTTCGTTTTTCTATTTGTTTTTGGTATAAGTTGGACGATTTAAGCATAATTCCGTATTTTTATAGTTCTGATTTATTTTACCGTATTTTAATCGTAATTGATGCAAATAGGTGATATTTCATTGTTTTCACTTTACAGCTAAGTAACCGGAAGAGTTCAGCGCGTAATAGAAGAAGTTCGATGTTCAAGAGTAGGAGAACGAGCTTTCCAGCGAAACGAGTAGCAAAAGATAGAGAGAAGGAGGCAGACGCGCAATCGCGTCGACTTACACGACCGTCGACATCACTACGTCGATGCGAGCCATGATCCGCGTCAGTCGACGCACTGTCGACGCTACTTGCTGAAGCATCGATGTCGACGCACCGATGTCGACGCAACGTCGATGCAACTTGCTGAAGCGTCGATGTTGACGCACCCAGTCGACGCACCCGCCCAGCTAATGCGCACGCCCAGGCAGCATCGACGCCGAGTACCAGCGCACGTCAGTCGACACTACGTCGACGCGACGGCCCAGAATTCGGATTTTAGGGTTTCTTGTGCGCCAAGACTTGCAATATCTATTTAAACCCTCATTATTTCGGATTTTGAGAGGAGAGACACCAGAGACACGACCACCTAGGGTATCTTATCCTACAACATCAATAATCCCACATCTCATAACGAGATTTGAAGACGGAGATCAAGGATCGAAGAACAACGCGTCCAAAACATCGAATTCGCGTTCGGGATTCAATCTTCGCCCAAGATCGACGTTCAACCTCCGGAATATCTGGAGCTTCTCATTGCTTTTAGTAGTTACAATAATTTTTCTAAACTCTTAGTTAATTTAGTAGTTAATTTCTAGTTTAATTGTTAGTTTAATTCTTAGTTAATCTCTTAGTTAATTCTAGTTTAATTAGTTTAATCGTTTTATGCTTGGATATTGGATATTGGTTAGTTTAGTTTATTTATGCGATTGATTTATGCTTATTTATTCGTTCTTAGATTCATATGATACATTTCTTAGTGATAATTTCTTATGTTCATGATTCTAGATTCGTTAATTAGGTTTGATTTATGGTTGCGTATTACTGATAGTTTAAATTATTGCTCGTAGTTGATAATTTAGTTAGAATAATTAGTTTAAATAGCTTTAGTTTAATTATTGCTTTAGTTCATAATGATCAATTCAATCTCTTTAAAACCCCAAATGTACATGTATTTTATTTCGTAATTGAGAAAAACATTTGAAAGACCGAATAGTTGTTTCCTCAAGAGATACGACTCGAGTCAAACTCATCACCCTACAGTTACCTCGTACTCTTGCGAGCAAAATGATGTGCTTTTAAATTAATTTATTAAAATGGGATGCACAAATGTTTGAGTCAAAAATTTGGCGCCGTTTCCGGGGAAGCAACGAGTAGGAATTTAAGATGTTTTTCATTTCATTTTCTTTTTAATTTATTTTCTTTTCTTTATTATTTAAATTTTTGCACTTGGTTTTTGCCATTTGGTACGTTGACGTGTTGTTGAGTTTATGCAATGAAGGCGATCACTTCAACGCGACCTTGTACCATTCATTGACAACATTCACCGTTCAAATCTGCCAAGACTAAGGCCCGCTTTTATTCCTGAGGACAATTCCTCGACAACAACTGATTTTGCTTGCGATCAAGTTCCCGATATTATGTTAGGAGCACATTCGGTTCGAAACGACGATTCATCACCGAGATCATCACCATGCCCCATTCGAACTGGGTATGGTAGTGAACCAAACAAATCACACTCGACCAGACGAGATGAAAGGAGAAATGAAGGAGTTAACCAGCAGCACAACATAGTCAATCACCCGCCCAACATGGCGAATTTGAGGTAAAACGAAGAGATGAACAACAATGTCATGCGTCAACACAACATCGAGAACGTGGAATTTAGGAATGAGGATGTTTTGCAGCGAAATGCCTATGTTAACAATCAAAGGCACGTGAACGAGTGGTTGGAAAATCCAGATCATGGTTACGAGCAAAACAATTTGGGAAGGAGATACGAGCGCGAGCACCATCACGCGCATGATGACCAGTACGAGCGAGCTGATGACCGAGTTAGGGAACCAAGGGGAGATCAAGCACCAAGACAGTGCGATTTAGCACGTCCTAAGGTTGTACCCTTTAGGTCCGCCATTGTTCTTGGACCTACCACAAGGGCAGTCGAAATCAAACCACATCAACTTAACATACTCCCAACTTTTCACGGAAACTTACATGAGGACCCCTTGGCATTTTTAGACTACTTTGTTGATGAAGTGGGGCGATTTGTAGTTCATGGCCTTCACCAAGAGGAAGTACAAATGATTTGCTTCCCGTACAGCTTGAAGGACAAGACGAAGTCATGGCTACTATCACTAGAGCCTTGCTCGTTAACTGACTGGGATATGATCAACGAGAAATTCTTAAATCAATACTATTCGGCCCAAACTACGGGGCATCTTCGGAGGCAAATTGCTACCTTTGAACAATTGGATGGAGAGCTATTTCATGAAACGTGGGAGCGTTACAAGATGCTTTTACAATCTTGCCCCCACCACAACTATTCTCTGGAGATAACTAACCAGTTTTTCTTCGATGGTTTATTGGACCATAGGAAACGAGAAGTAGAGATAGCAGTGGGAGGAGATTTTGGAGATTTGACAGCCACCGGGGCGAGGCGGGTGTTGGAAAAGCAAAGCGAAAAATCTAGACAAACTAACTCTCGGCCTCGTAAAATGAGGGTTAACGAAGTTTCCATCCCCGATCCTGATTTAGATGACGGCAAGTTGGTGAAAGCGAAATCTGAGGAGATATTTGACGAGAAATTAGCTGCTTGGAAAGTCGAGCGAGCTAGCAAGGCCAATGCACAAAGGATGGCCGTAACATGTAACCAGTGTGGATCACCCTAGCATTCAGCGGATGTGTGTCCAAACAACATTGAGCAACACGAGGATGTTAACGCGATCCAAAATTATTCGAATCAAAAGAAGTACACACCGCAACGTGATAATCCTCTTTTCAAGTGGGGCCCTGGAAATCTAAATCATATGCCTCTTGATCCACATTATCCACCACCACAATATGCTCAAGCACCACCAGTGCCGCCACAACTAAATAATTTTCATACGCAAGGGAAGGTATCTAATGCGACTCAACCAAATGATCAGCTGTTGGTTTGGCAGCAAAATCAAGTGGCCGAGACGATTAGCAATAGATAGGGACTTACGAAGGTGAACGCAAAGATTGATGAACTCTCGAAGAAGGTGAGAGGAATTGACCATCTTTCCGGTGTTGTGCATGATCTAGCTAAAAACATGGATAGGATGGAAAGAACTATGGGACAAATAGAAACTGATATTGCTAGGTCAAATAAGGAGAAAGACAAGCTACCAAGCCAACCGGAGCAAGCATCGGCGGTTCACGTCCTTCGCAGTGGGAAGAGAATCGACAATGGCATAGAAGACCAAGATAAGGAACTTGTTCCTAAACCAGTGGACAAGATACATAAATCCATCAATAGATACGTGCCTGGTTCCATTCAAGGGACGATTTCGAGCAACACCAAAGACGAAGCATAACTGCCGAAGCAATCGACGACGCAAATTAGGGATGTTGTTCCTTTTCCGAGCCGGTTGCGCCCGGCAAAAGAAAACAAGAGGTTCATGGAGCTATACAACCTCTTGAAGAATGTGAACATCAACCTACAACTTTTGGAGGTAATCAAAATAATGCCCGCCTACGTAAAATTCTTTAAGGAACTTGCTTCGAGAGAGAGACGTTTGGCGACGAATCAATACGTACCATTACCAAAGGAGGTTAGCGCGACTTTTAAGAAGCCATTGCCACCCAAGGAACGTGATCCTGGAAGTTTCTGCATCACTATTTCGTTAGCCAATGGACAAAAAGAGATAGGAATGTTAGATCTTGGAGTAGGGATAAGTTTACTACCATATTCACTTTATCAAGCATTTGAACTTGGACCACTAAAGCCGACAACCATGCACCTACAATTGGCCGATCGCTCGACCCGACGACCCTTGGGAGTAGTCGAAGATGTTTTAGTGCAAGTTGGAGAGCTCGTAATTCCGGTTGATTTTGTGGTTATGGACGTTGGCGAGGTACCGACTGAAGGTCCTGAGCATAACATTTTACTGGGACTCCCATTTATGTCTACTTCCCATACGCTAATCGATGTTCACAAAGGTAGGATGACCATGACTGTTTTGGGCGAAACAGTGACGTTTTCTTTAAGTGATATTCAAAACACTCCCTCCCCCATCATGCAAGAGGATGATTAATTCGTTGATCCCGTTACTTCATGCGTAAACAAGTTACGAGAAATCGTGACTTTGCACAAACTGAGCGACGGGGACGACGCCATTTTTCTACCGAGGGAGGGGATAAACGAGTCGATTCAAGCGAGAAGTATGACGAGTTTGAGGAGCATATGTACTTAAATGGAGAAGAATTGATCGAGTTACTAGGTATTGACATGCGCGATATCATAGAAGAATTGGAGACGATTTCGATGTGGAGCAACTGCATAAACCACCAATAAGTCGCCCAAGTCACGATTCCCTCGACCCTAAAAAAAAATTTAAATTTTCACGCAAAAAGAACAAGGGCGAGGCATATTTCGACGATTGGGCGAGGGAGAAGAAGAAATCGAAAGAGGTTCGCACGAAGGAAGTTAAAAACTTGCAGTTTGAGGTTGGAGATTTGGTACTGTGTAATCACGAGCGTAAATTTGACCCAGCTGATTATGGAGCTGCGTGGAGCGGACCATTCTTAATTAGCGAGATGGACGAATACGATGTAGCCACATTGTATGACAAGGCCGGAAAATCATCCTTTCAAGTTCACAAACATAGACTAAGACCTTATCATGGTAGGCGAAAGATGAACAGCGATCATAATTCGGTGGATGCTGGAGATCCGCCGTACGGTTGGAATTAAATGGACGAAAAATAGCGTCGAGCAAGAGACGTTAAACATTACGCTTCTCGGGAGGCAACCCGAGCTTTTTGTATCCTTTTGTACTTTATTTTTATTTTATTTATTGTTTTATTTTGGTTTTTATTTGTTTAGAACAGATGGAAGAACTCGGACAAGGAGAATTGATCGAACGAGCGAAGAAAAAGACGCCCAGGATTCCGCCCGCGTCGACGCCAAAGATGCTCGCGTCAGTCGACGCCAGGTTCCAAGAATTTGTTCTCTGACGTGTCGACTGACGCGGCGTCGATGCAGAGTCAACGCGACCCGCAGACCAGCCCAGAACGCGTTTTCAGTCGGGTTTTGACTCACCAACCCGACCCATATTCGGTTGACCCGCGGAAAACCCAGGAAACTACTTTTAAAAGCAGCCCTCTCTTCCATCTTCTCACTTTTCCTTCTTTTCCTTCTCTTCTAACTTTAAATTTTATGTTTCTTACTTTCTTCACAATTTTCTTTGTTTAAGTCCCTGCACTACAAGCTAAAAACCGGAATCACACACTACAATTCCGCTAGCAAGGTCGAATTTTGGGAAGATTTCAAGCTATTTCTCCCAAAATGCTAAGTAGAGTTTTGGGGCAATTTCAAGCAAATTCGGACAATTCACCCGTTTCGACAACGAATACACGAGGTAATTCGCTTGAAACTTATCTTGGGACAATATAATCATTGTTTGATTGTGTTGGGAAGTTTTGGTGCTAGAATTGTTTGAGTTCTTTGTTGGTTGAACACGCACACCAAGTGTTCGACAAAAGTCCTCAAAGAAGAAAAGAGGTCTAATTTAAAAAATCTTCACTCCCGTTCAATTTCGTATTGTGTGATAATGTCTCGAGCGGGTAAACGTAAATCTCGGGGAAAATCGGAGCACCGTTCCCGATTTTTGACAAAAAGGAAGGGGACATGTTCAAAAATATTAGAAAATGGGGTTTTGCTACACATAGAACTTTGAACGTCCAAGGACTTGAGGAGGAGGCATCGAATGGGTCGGACCACCACACCGATCTTTCGCGTTATGTAGATGGCCTTGGTTGTGGGTACTTCGCCCAAATGCACCTTCCCGGATTTAGAGAGCTTATGCTCGAGTTTTTCTCCACCTTGGTAATTCGGAACGACGAGACATTCTCTTGTCGCCTTGGTGGAAATGATGTTCATGTCGACGAGGAGATTTTTAGCAACGTATTTGGTTTCCCGACCGTAGGGGACCACCCGGTTGGAGTTCAAGGCTTCGACTTAGCCACTTTTTGGGGGATGATTACCGGGGGTAAAACGGGCGATTGCAAGCGATTTCCTTGCTCGAAAATTCAAGACGACGCCCTCTACGTTGCCTACAAGATCCTCGGGCACATCATTCTATGCAAGAATGAGGCCACTTACGCGACTAAAGCCGAGCTTTACGTTCTACAATGCCTCGTTGATCGACGTCCGGTCCGGTTGTACCCTTTAATCTTGCATGGATTCTATAACGTTACTAAGGGGACTCCAGGGAGCAAGTCACCACTTCTCGTTGATGGACTTAGCCCACTCGGGATAACTTCATTACCTCTTACGCGTGCACCGGAACCCCGAGTGAGGACGTCGACTAGAGGAGGATCTTCGTCTCGACTACACGATGACGACGACGATGGCGACGTGGATATGGAGCAAGCCCGCCGTTCTACGTTGGGCCCGAGTCCCGATTGGAGCTAATTTTTCGAAGAAACTCGGGCATTTCAAGTGAAGATGTTCGATAAGCTCCAAATTATCGATGAGAAGATTGATGCTAACCCCGACCAAAACTGTCGAAGTTTGAAGAAGATGCGAGCTCGCATTTCGAAGCTCGAGGAGCGATTTGAGGCGGCATACCCCACACCGAGCATGGATGTCGACGAGAACCCCAACGAGGATGATGAGTCCCGCGAGTTCTAAATCTCGTATCTTTATTTTTATTTATGCTTTATTTATAAAAAATAAAAAAATGGAAAATATAAAATCCAAAAATATTGTTATTTTCTTTGTTTTTGTGTGTTTTATTTTTCTTTTAGGACAATTCATATCACGTACGTTGAAGAAGATGCRAGTTACACAAATCACGAATAGKGGCTCGACTYCTATTATTTCAGGGATGTTTTCTTTTTCCTTCCTCTTTTTGGTTTTTGGATGTATTTGTGGCAATCAGGAGATTGCCCGGATTTTTAGAGAGGGGGGTGGTCGAGTGTGATTTGTATTGATTAATTGTGTAATTTTYTTTGATACTTGGCTTGTAATAATTATATGATTAAACGTGATTAATTGCTATTTCTACGCTTAATTGTGTTTGTATGGCATGCCTGTCGAAGTTGACTAAGTATGATTATTTGCTTTCGTCCTTGAGCGTGCATAAGTGCATAATTTTTCAAAATTTATTATTATATATTGTAAAATYGTACTTGGACGCAATCGYTTTCGCAAAACCTTAAAAACAGCGTCAATTCAAAATTCTTTCATGCAAAAGCCTGTGAGTAGCRTGAGTGTTTATCATCATTGTATGTACATGAATAAGTTTCAATTTTGATATCTCTTTGAAACCGCTGTGTGTAGTTGACTTTGAAAATGAGGTTAAGGCACATAAAAAACCCTATTCCGYCCWTATCCATATATTTTTAGCCACTAAAAATTCCTAATGAGCCAATCATAGCCAAATAATCCATGCCTATAGCCATGAGTGTTGTTGAAGACGACCCCTACCAACCCATTAAAAYCGTGGGGTAGGAGTTCGTATTTTTTATTGGTTATTTGAGTCTTGGAAAGTTTTGTTAGGAATTTATTATTTTTGTAATTAAGGACCACCATCCGAAAAATAAAAAAAAAAAGAGAAAAAGAATAATACCCCATAAAAAAAATAATAAAAGGGGAAATAAAAAAAATGATAAGAAAGATGGTGGGTCTTGTGTTAGTAATTACCTACGCGTTTATAAAGGCTTGAATTTTATTGTTTAATTTATGAAGCCTTATGTTTAAGAGGCGAAGAGTTGTGTAAGAAGCATGTTATAATCTTCAATTAAGTGGTTGAGCTTTCAGTCGGTTTACGAGTTTTTGAGTTGAGGAATAGCCTATTTGAAAGGCTACGTTATGAGTGTTAAGCGAGGTTTTTATTTTTGAGCGAGGTGAAGCAATTTGCTTCTCGGTTATATTAGGTTGATTGAGCGATTAGCCACCCGACTTATATATTCCACACCCGTCCAAAGAGCCTTACACTACAAACCGTAAATACCTTTTCTAATTCTTAGATTTGATGGCACACTTTATTTGCGATTGAAAAGAATGTATTTGAATGATTTGAGTGTATACACGTCCCAAACAGAAAATACTTGAATGCTTTTGTGCGTACTTATATATATTATCCTTCGTGAGGAAGCATGATTTTATTTTGAAGCGACAATGTAATAATGGTCAAGTGTTTGACGTTGCATGACTTGTACCTATATTTTCAAAATTATGTATGTAGCAACGCATGACTCTTTGCTTGAACTTATTTTCATTCTAATCATACTTTGAATTTATCGTTTGTTCGAGGACGAAGAAACTAATTAAGCGTGGGGTAGTTGATTAGAGTAGATTTGTCTTTATTTTTATTAGCTTTTCAGTTCGTTTTTCTATTTGTTTTTAGTATATGTTGGACGATTTAAGCATAATTCCGTATTTTTATAGTTCTGACTTATTTTACCGTATTTTAATCATAATTGATGCAAATAGGTGATATTTCATTGTTTTCACTTTACATCTAAGTAACCGGAAGAGTTCAGCGCGTAATAGACGAAGTTCGATGTTCAAGAGTAGGAGAACGAGCTTTCCGGCGAAACGAGTAGCAAAAGATAGAGCGCGCGTCGGTTGACGCTACGTCGACGCACCGTCGACGCGACTGCCCAGAATTCGGATTTTAGGATTTCTTGTGCGCCAAGACTTGCAATATCTATTTAAACCCTCATTATTTCGGATTTTGAGAGGAGAGACACCAGAGACACGAACACCTAGGGTATCTTAGCCTACAACATCAATAATCCCACATCTCATAACGAGATTTGAAGACGGAGATCAAGGATCGAAGAACAACACGTCCAAAACATCGAATTCGCGTTCGGGATTCAATCTTCGCCCTAGATCGACGTTCAACCTCCGGAATAGCTGGAGCTTCTCATTAATTTTAGTAGTAACAATAAGTTTTCTAAACTCTTAGTTAATTTAGTAGTTAATTTCTAGTTTAATTGTTAGTTTAATTCTTAGTTAATCTCTTAGTTAATTCTAGTTTAATTAGTTTAATCATTTTATGCTTGGATATTGGATATTGGTTAATTTAGTTTATTTATGCGATTGATTTATGCTTAGTTATTCGTTCTTAGATTCATATGATACATTGCTTAGTGATAATTTTTTATGTTCATGCTTCTAGGTTCGTTAATTAGGTTTGATTTATGGTTGCGTATTACTGATAGTTTAAATTATTGCTCGTAGTTGATAATTTACTTAGAATAATTAGTTTAAATAGCTTTAGTTTAATTATTGCTTTAGTTCATAATGATCAATTTAATCTCTTTAAAACCCCAAATGTACATGTATTTTATTTCGTAATTGAGAAAAACATTCGAAAGACCGAACAGTTGTTTCCTCGAGAGATACGACTCGAGTCAAACTCATCACCCTATAGTTACCTCGTACTCTTGCGAGCAAACTGATGTGCTTTTAAATTAATTTATTAAAACGGGGTGCACAAAAGTTTGAGTCAATAAGTTTTCCCATTAATGTAACTCCAGACTTGTTTTTGTGATGAATGCGATTTTTGTGGACAAAAATCTTTGTTTGAGCACTCACGATATTCTTTTAGTCGATCTAGGTTTTCTCAGCAGATAGATGAGGGCATCCGCTGTTAGCCAAACCTGGCTTTTTTGACAATTTGTTCGGGAAATTTAGGGCATCCGCCCTTAGCCAATCCTGGCTTTTCCGACAATCAGGTCAGTAAAGTTTGGGGCATCCGCCCTTAAACTATCTTGGCTTTTCTTACAATTAGGTCAAGAAAATTGGGCATCCGCCCTTAGCCAATCCTGGCTTTTCTGACAATCAGGTCAGGAAAATTAGGGCATCAGCCCTTAGCCAATCCTGGCTTTTCTGACAATCAGGTCAGGAAAATTAGGGCATCCGCCCTTAGCCAATCCTGGATTTTCTAACAATCAGGTCAGGAAAATTGGGGCATCCGCCCTTAGCCAATCCTGGCTTTAAAAACTTAAACTGACAATTAGGTCAGGAATTTCATGGACATCCGTCCTTAGCCAATCCTGGTTTTAAAACCTGTATAAAACAAAGACATGCGAATCAGAACTATTATAATTATTCAGCTTCGTTATTCGTACATAATATTTCTGTAAGTTTGATATGTTCCACGCTCGTGGTATTTTAACCCCATCCAACTACTCCAACTCGTAAGCTCCACCCATTAGGATTTTTGTAACCTTTGTAGGGCCCTTGCCAGGTAGCATCTAGCTTTCCCTTTGCTTTTCCTAAATCATATCTGCGAAGAACAAGATCTCCTACTTGGAAATGCCTCTTAATTACAGATTTATCATAGGCTGCTTTGACTCGCCCCCTAACGTGTTCCATTCTTACGGCAGCTCTGTCCCTTTTTCATCTACCAAATCCAGGGCATCTCGTATCAACAGCTTATTTTTTTCCTCATTAAAGTTCTGAACTCTATGGGTCTCCATATTGATCTCCGCAGGGAGCACAACATCCATGCCATATACTAAGCTGAATGGCATTTCTCCGGTAATTTCCTTGGGATTAGTCCGATATGCCCACAGGATTGAACTGAGCTCCTCTACCAACTTGCCTCCAGATCTTTCCAAGTGTGTTTTGATTCCTTGTATGAGAATGCGGTTGGTCACTTTAACTTGACCATTTGCTTGCGGATGGTAAACGGATGTGAAATGTTGATCAATTCTCATTTTAGCACACCAAGCTCTGATTCTGGACCCCATGAACTGAGTGCCATTATATAAGATCAAAATCCTTGGGATTCCAAACCTAACACTATGTTTTTCCACAAAAATCCCATTACCGCATCTTCTGTAATATTTTCTAAGGCTTCAGCCTCCACCCATTTGCTGAAATAATCGATGACCACGATCAGGAATTTCTTTTGGGTCGGGGCTGTGGGGAATGGCCCTACCAGGTCTATCCCCCATTTTGCGAATGGGCAAGGAGAGCTCATTGTTATGAGATCTTCCGCAGGCTTATGTATTAAGGGTGAGTTCCTCTGACACCTATCACACGCCCTAACAAAATCCTCTGCCTCCTTCCTTATTATGGCCAAAAATAGCCTGCCCTCATGATTTTTATTGACAAGTCCCTGGCACCCATGTGATTGCCACAACATCCCTAATGGATTTCTTTAAGGATATGGGTGCCCTCCCTCGGGCTTAGGCACCGCAAGAGAGGTTGTCTAAATCCCCTTCGAAATAGCTCTCCCTTTATCAGGCAGAAACGAGATGACCTGATCCTCACTTTTATCGCTTCCCTCTTGCTATTTGGCAACTCTCCTTTCTCCAAAAATGCTTTGATAGGAGAGCTCCAATCTTCTCCCTTGTCCAATGACCATATCCTCTCTTCCCCGAATTCCTGGTATGCCATTAATAGGGTGATCATTCTCTCTTGGCAATCTACTGCCGAACTGACTATTTTAGCCAAGTAATCCGCTCGACCATTTTCCTCTTTAGGGATTTGGAGGACAGCCAAAGCTTTCATGTCGTGGATTAACTCCCGAAATTGAGCTAGATACTTTTGCATGTTCTCCTCTCTCATCTCAAATTCACCATTTATCTGTCTGCATACGAGCTGCGAATCTACTCGCACGCATATTTGCTCGGCCCTAATTCCTTTGCCATCTGAATCCCTCTCAAAAGAGCTTCATACTCTGTCGTGTTATTAGACACGGAATAGTTCATCCGTACTGCGTACTCAGTGGTCACACCTGTCGGGTCGGTCAACACTATGCCCGCACCATAGCCCAGGCTTCCTACCGAGCCGTCTGTATAAATTGTCCATTCTTTCTTATCCTCGGGAGAATTGGTCATATCTTGCATAAAATTAGCCAGTGCCTGGTCTTTGATGGATGTCCTTGCTTCAAAAGTAATATCGAACTCACTAAGTTTGACTATCCATTTAACCAAACGTCCAGAGGCCTCTGGTTTATCCATATGGCCCTTAAAGGTAGGTTAGTCTGCACCACTATGCCGTGTGAAAGAAAATAAGGATGCAGCTTACGCGCCGTCCCGACCAGAGCTAGAATGGCACGCTCTACCTCCACATATCGGAGTTCAGCATCATGTAGTACCTAGCTCCAATAATATACCGGCTTTTGCATTCTGCATTCTTCTCTGATCAAGACTGTGCTTACAGCCTGCTGTCCAACATACAAGTACAAAATAAAAGGTTCTCCCTGAACTGGCTTGTTGAGAGAGCGACATGCTAGCCAAGTGCTCTTTCAGCATCTGAAATGCCTCCTGACACTCTTCACTCCACTGAAATCGAGCTTTCTTACGCAAGTCCTGGATGAATGGTAGGCTTTTCTCAGCTGAGCGCGAGACAAACCTGCTTAGAGCGTTAATTCGGCCGGCCAAGCACTACATTTCCTTAACATTCTTGGGGGCTGCAAAAACATCAGCATTGTTCTGTAAAAACTGGACCAGGTCTACCAAGATTTCTGGGCTTAGAGTTGTTCCCACTCTTAAAACTCTACTATCATCTTCTGGGACCACTTCTACCATCATCAAGCCCTCCTCACGCTTGATCAGATCTGGCATTGTGTTCTCTGTTCTGATTCTTTTATTCTGTCTTACTTCATCATTTTTTCGAATGCCCACGTATGTCTGGCGCGACGTGTACTGATCTCCTCGAACCTCACCTACCCCATCCTGAGCTGGGAATTTTAAATTCATGTGATAAACTGAAATCACAACCTGGAATTTACTCGGAGATGGTCGTCCCAACATAACGTTATAAGAGGAAGCTGCATCAACCACCAAGATTCGTATCGTCCTGGTCTGTCTGAGCGGCTCTTCCCCCAGTGTGACCAGGAGGTTTACCGCGCCAAGAGGTTTCAACGCTCCTCCTGCAAAACCCACCAGTGAGGTCGTGACCTCTTCTAATTCCATATCCAAATTCATATTCCTGAAGAAGTCATAAAACATGATGTCCGCTGAACTTCCGGTATCCACAAAGATCCATCGGACATTGTAGTTAGCAATATTAGCTGTTATAGCTAGGGCATCCATGTGTGGAGCCAGGACACCATTCTCGTCCTCGGACCCAAAGCAAATGTTTGGATTCGGTGCTATTTGAACTACTTCGCGTGCTCTTTTAGCCAGGTCTTTCGCTGCTCGCACATAGCTATTCTGGGTTCTCTTAGAGTGTTCGTCCCATTCTCTGCCTGTAATCATTAGGATTTCACCTCGTACTTCCTGAGTCTGGTTATTCCTTCTCCCACTGTTTCGGACATTATCTGAATCATGCTTATTTCCTTGAGGTCGGTCTCTTTGGCGGGATTCAGAACTGGATTCTTCCCTTCTCATCTGTACATACTCCTTGAGGTGCCCCGCCTGCACCAACCTCTCTAGCTTATCCTTCAAGTGAGTGCAGTGATCTTTATCATGACTGTATTCATTATAGATCGGCTGAATCGGTCGGATATTTCCTTCTGCGGCTTCTGAGAGTAAGTTTTAGGCCATTTGAGATCAGGGTGCCGCTCTATTGCTTGCAGAATCTCTCCCTGAGGTGTAGCCAAGGGTGTGTATCTGTCAAATGGGGACGCCCTCCAACCAGATCAGTCCTGGGTTTCTTTATCGGGATCCTGTCTTCCGTTTCTGGTCGTTCCCTTCTCTTTCCCCATCTTCCTTGATCTTCAAGGCCTCCTCTAGATGAATGTACTTTTCTACTCGTTCCAGGAGCTCTCCAAATTTTAGCGCTGGCTTCACGACCAACGACTGAAGAAATTCTCCTCTCCTGAGCCCCTGAGCTAGAGCGTTAACCAGGAGCTCTTCAGATGATGATGGCACCTCTAGCTTTGCCTACGTGAATTGCTTGATTTATGCGCGCAAATTTTTATTTTCCTTCTGTTTCAAGATGAATAATTCCATCGGCATTTTTTGGTACTTCCTGCAGCTGGTAAACTGGTGTATGAATGCCGAGATGAATTCGTCAAAGTTGCTTATGGACCGTGGAGGCAACTGGCTGAACTAGAGTTAGGCTGACTTCGTAAAGGTCATCGGGAAGACCCTGCACATGACGGCATCAGAAAACTTGTGCAAGGTAGTCGCGGTCTCTAATCGGCTCAGGTGATCCCATGGGTCTGCTGTTCCATTATATTTAAAACACGTGGATCGGTAAGAAGCCAACACATCATCATGCATAACCGAGTCCGTAAATGGGGTACCCCTCCGCGTCGGCACCGTACCCGCACCCTCCATCCTCCTCTTAACCTCCCTGACCTCTTTCTGCAGATTTTGCATCTTCTCGGTGAGGTTCGGATTGGTTTTGCTTAATGTTTCACTTTTAGAAGCGGAGAAACTCTCTTCTTTTTCTTGGAAGGGAGTCCGGACAGTGCGCTGGGCTCGCGGTGGTTCCGTCTCCAATGGCGGGACTGTCTGGGATGGGGGTGTTTTTGACGGGGGTATTTAGAACTCGGCGAACTTCCTATCCACAACTACTTCCACCGCCTTGCCGATGAGGTCGGACAATTGCCTGAGAAAGGAATCATTCAGCAACTCGCCATCAGCTTGTGCTAATCCACTAGGGGGAGGTTGCGTTGCGCCTGGTTGTGCTGCCGCTGACGGCCCTGCCATTTTTGGCGCACCCGTTGGAGTGGCAGAGCTTGGCATGCCACCCATCTCTACCACCAAATTCCGCCAGAGTCCATCTGAAGCCATGTCTTGTCTCACATCTTAGCTCAATCAATTTCCCACAGACGGCGCCAATTGTTTTACCCAAAAAATAACCGAACCAAACCAAACCAATATTTTCACTCTCAAATACTCCGATCTTCCTGGAAATGAACCTGACCTGCACCCAAAAGTACATTAGAAAGGACCACCGGAAGACTTACGGTGGAAACCTCTCCGATGCTTAAGTCAGTTAAGCGTGTTCGTGTATTTCAGTGGGCAATGAAAGGAATGAAAGAATGTCATACCTCTCTCAGCCTTGAATCTGAGCTATTTATAACTTCCCCCAGTGGGGACCTCTTCCGGGATCTCGGAAACAGGATCCATAAATCTTGGGCTGTTATTCAAATAATCACAACAAGTGGACCCACTTGTTCCCTTCTGAAAAATCAGACTGCCTGACCTTCCATAAGTCTG
This sequence comes from Phtheirospermum japonicum, assembly GCA_014905375.1. Classification (NCBI taxonomy): domain Eukaryota; kingdom Viridiplantae; phylum Streptophyta; class Magnoliopsida; order Lamiales; family Orobanchaceae; genus Phtheirospermum; species Phtheirospermum japonicum. The sequence continues at coordinate 3,023,664 of BMAC01000008.1, read as the reverse complement.
ACCTCTTATAACCTTCTCTGAGGATTTGGATCAGATCAGATATTTCTCCTGACTCTAAGTTACTTGACCTCAATCTCATCCGAGAATTCCAGGTTAGATGAGGATTATCTTGAGCTCAACTCAACTTATTTATCCTGACCTTCTCGGGAAAGTCAGCTCAGGACATTCATAAGGGTATAGCAGGCTAGCTTACTGGCACTTTCTTAGTGACGTCCGATCAGGTCTCTCCAACCAGTTCTGGCACTCGTACCAGCATATTTTCAGGACACACAAGACGCATACTGATATCTTCTGATTTATCAACAACCTCATGATGTTGTCTTGATTTATGTTTACAGCGTGGCCCATCTTCTCACCCACAATCTAGGCTTTCAATAATATATATTTTGATTGAGTAATATCAGCTGACACAACTCACAAATGTTTCACCATATCAGTGTTAGTCTTGGGTTGGGACTGGGACTTTGCATCCAATTCCTTTAGTTTCGAAATTCCCTGCATAAATAATTATAATATATCAGTTCTTAATAATTATAAATTATTGTTATTGATATTATTATTATTATTATTATTATTATTATTATTATTATTATTATTATTATTATTTTTATTATTATTATTATTGTTGTTGTTGTTGTTGTTGTTGTTATTGTTATTGTAAGTACTATTATTGTTTTTGTTGTTGTTGTTTCTAGTTTGAATATAATTATATGATTTTCGAACTCCATGACACACCTTGTTTGTAATATTTTTGTTGTTGAATCGGAAAATAAAAAAAGTACTTTGTGTGAAACATTCTTGACCAACCTTCTAGGCCAAGCAACGAATTGATTTGGTGCTTCTCCCACATTTGTTACCTCATCCGTTGGTAATGGTAGAAGCGTATGTCCAACTACATTTCGCACCACTACCACACTCACCTCATTAGCTTTCATTTTTTGTTGTGTATGGTTGACCGCAATTCATGAAAATGACCTTATGCAACTAATTGTCTCTGCGGATCCTCGACGCATAGCTCATATTCACCATCGTGTTCTTCGTTAAGATCCTCTACCATACAATCCGAAGCACAACTCTCATTTTCACTATAGACTACTGGAATCTCTAGGGTGCCCATATGGGAGCTGAGCATCATCAACATCTTCCCTTTTAACTTCTTCCTCACTTGGGTAATGATGGTATCCACCTCCTCTCATGACAAAATTCCATCGGCTGAGCATTGTGGCTTTATGAAGTAGTTCTTAATGATATATCCTTTCCTAACTCCTCTCACATGACCAGGACGCTCTAGCTTTCCTATTGCCACCACAAGTATGTTGTCCCTACCACCAGCTTTTAAATGGCATTGAGATTTTTGCTCTTCTAATGAGTCCTGCAATAAATTTATTGAAAAAACCCATTAAAATTAAATTCAAGTATGATGTTAGCTTGTAGATAGCCTAGAATACTCTTTTATGGTTAAAAGATAATTAGCTCTAATACTTTGAATGTGCCATGTTGATCCTAATGGGTAATTTAATCTTGGAAGAATTTTTTTTATAATAATGTTTTTTTAATTGCTAAATTAAACCCGACTATTGTTTTGCCATGCAAAAGTGAGCTTACGAGGATGAAATTATAATTCCAAAATGTAAATAGACTTTTTCTAGATTCAGGGATCATTTTGTAATTAATTCTATATTTATGGGTTAATTACTAATCCACCCATAAGGTTAGGCCTAATTAAAAAAATATAATCCAATCATTTCCTAAAACTACAAACACCTCCAAAATTCTTTCTATTTTACAAAAGTGCTCCAAATATACCTTGAGGGTTTATTTGTTACTTTAAAATTACTTGGGTATCCTTTGTAATTAGGTTAAACATTAGGGGTGGTTTCAATAAATTTCTCAAAAACTTAAAATATAATTAGCTTTGATACTTTATTTATTCCCTATTGAATTTGTAATTTCAAAACATAACTACACTTCCGCTAAATTCAAGGGTGGTTTTGTCATAAACCTTATATTTATGGGATAATTACGAAACCACCCAAAAGGTTAGGCCTAATTACAAAAATAAAATACAACCATTTCCTCAAACTACAAATACCTAAAAAAAGTTATTTATTCTTATAAAAGTGCACCAAATATTCCTTGAGTGGTTCTTTGTTACTTTAAAATTTTACTGGATATCCTGTGTAATTAGGCTACACATAGGGGGTGGTTTTTCTATTTTTCTCTAACACTTAGAAGATAATTAGCACTGATACTTTGTTTTGCTTTGTTTAATTTTTAATGTCAAAATGTAACTAAACTTCCACTAAATTCAGGGGTGGTTTTGTAATTAACCCTATATTTATGGGTTAATTACAACCACCCATAAGGTTAGGCCTAATTACAAAAATAAAATCCAACCATTTACAAAAATTGAAAATACGTACAGAACTTTGTTTATTCTTACAAAGGTGCACTAAATATACCTTGAGGTTATTTGTTACTTTAAAATTCAACTATGTATCCTTTATAATAAGGCTAAACATTAGGGGTGATTTTTATAATTTTCTCTAAAGCTTAAATGATACTCTCATTCTTTTTTAATGTCATGTTGAATTTGTTATTTCAAAGTGTAACTAGACTTCGCTAAATTTAGTGATGGTTCTGTAATTAACCCTATATTTATGGATTAATTATAAATCCACCCATAAGGTTAGGCTTAATTACAAAAAATAAAATCCAGCCTTTTCCTCAAACAACAAATACCTACAAAAATTCATTTATGTCTTCCAAAAATGCACCATATATACCTTGAGGAGTTATTTGTTACTTTATAAACTAACTGGATATCGTTTGTAATTAGGCTAAACATCAGGGGTGATTTTTGTAATTTTCTCTAAAACATAAACGATAATTAGCTCTGATACTTTGTTAATGCCCTGTTGAATTTTTTATTTAAAAATGTAACTAGAGTTATGCTAAATTTAAGGGTGGTTTTGTAATTAACCATGTATTTATGGTTTAATTACAAATCCACGCATAAGGTTAGGCCTAATTATAAAAAATAAAATCCAGCCATTTTCTAAAACTACAAATACCAACATAAATTTCTTTGTCTTACAAAAGTGCACCAAATATACCTTGAGGGGTTATTTGTTACTTTATAAATCAATTTTGTATCATTTGTAATTAGGCTAAACATCAGGTGTGGTTTTTATAATTTCCTCTAAAACTTAAATAATAATTAGCTCTGATACTTTATTAATATCCCGTTGAATTTTTTATTTCAAAACATAACTAGACTTTTCCTAAATTTAGGGGTTGTTTTATAATTAACCCAATATATATACAAATCCACCCATAAGGTTAGGCCTAGTTACAAAATATAAAATCCAGCCATTTCCAAAAGCTAAAAATACTTACATAAATTTGTTTGTCTTACAAAGGTGTAATAAATATACCTTGAGGGGTTATTCGTTACTTTAAAATAAATGGTTATCCTTTGTAATTAGGCTAAAACATCAGGGGTGGTTTTTGTATTTTTTTCTAAAAAGTTAAAGAATAATTACCTCTAATACTTTGTTTATTCACTGTTGAATTTGTAATTTGAAAACGTAAATAGACTTCCGTCAAAATTCAGGGGTCGATGTTTTAATTATGCTAAATTATGGGTGGTTTTTATAATTTTTCTCTAAAACTTAATAAATTTTTCTAATCATCAAAATTAAGCATACACATCTTAAATGGAAAACAAATAATGTTAGATTATCTTCATAACTCCGTCTTCTGTCGATATATTTTCCATCGGGGTTGATGTGCTCTCTCTTCCATGTCTCATGACAAGAGGGAGGAGATAGAGGGTATATAACATCCAACGGGTCCTCTGAGGCTTCTTTTCTAGCTTTATACTTCTCATCAATGATTATTTTTTTCAAAACCTTGGCTGAGGCTTCTTGTCTAGCTTTATACTTCTCATCAATGATTATTTTTTTCAAAACCTTGTAACTTCCAAGAGAACATCTATGTGAACAATTATTATATGATTGGATTTTATGAGTCTTCTCCCTTTTTGCCTACAGCCATAATATAGTGTTAATTACATCAATGCAATATTTAGTAAGATTATTGTCATGATTGTAGTGAGAACAATCATGACATGAGATCAAAGTTAGACAAGATAATAAAAACATTTTCCTAAATAATATTTTAAAAAATTGAATCACCTTATATTCTTCAGTCACAAATGGCGCAACAAAAGAATCCCAAATATCTGCATGAGGAACGAGTAATCTTTGCACAAGGGAGCATTCGCCTTTTCTTTCTCATAAGGTTAGTCTTAATGGAAACCCAACACCCTCGACATAATACCCACTTCTTGAACTTGTTTTGCTTTTTGACATCAACGAGAGAAAACCCTACCTCGTTCTGGTCATTGTGAAAAAAATCTTAAAAATTTCCTACATTATTGAATAAATATATTAAGTTAAAAATGGTCTAAGAATTGGGAGCATCCACATATAATAATTTTAATATTCAGATTAACTTAAAAATGACCTAAAAATTGGCAAGAGTCTACATATGAAAAATCAAAAATTAAAATTAAGTTTAAAAGTACCTTAAAAAATTGCAAGTATCTACATATTAAAAATTAAAAATTCATAGGAGTTGGTGTCATACTAATATTGCTTACTAAATCTGCGTCGTATTAGTATCGATCACATTCTTCCAACTATCTATTAGGATGCTCATTAGTGTTCGTCCTCAGACACCAAGATGAATGGCAAAGTTATCAGTACTAGCCTTGTCGGGTCCACATGCCTTCAAAAGATTATCAGTCCGAACTTTCATTTTACCATCTGTTTTCAAGCTAAGCTTTATCATGTGTGTCGGCTTGCGAAAAAACTTTCTACAGACGATTTGATCGGAAAAGTGGAACTGACCACCATCTCCATTGTCACCCTCCATGCATGTTTACATAATAAAATAAATGAGGTTAATAAATCAAAGATGAGTAATATTTATACATGTTGAAATTAGTAAAATAATTAGACAAATAACCTAAGACTAGAGATTTTAATAGTTAATATTATAAAATTAGAAAAATACCATATACAATAATTTCATGCTTACAATCTAAATGGTTGGTATGTTCTTCGACAAATAGTGGCATGCATATCATCAACTTCATCTTCAACATTCATGTCGGGTTACCTGGATGAGAAGGCAGGAATTGCATAAATATCTAAAGTTGACTCATTCTTATTATCACTGGATATTATTCTTTTGCTGTGTAGAACTACTGACAAGTTTTTGTTACTAAGGTCGGTGACATAAAATACTTCGTTTACTTGGCATGCATGACAAATAGTTCATTTTTACTTCCTACTTTACTAAATGAACTAATGTAAATCCTAATCATCTACCTTCATACATTTATTACCATCGACCCATTTACATTTGAGAATAGGAACTTTTAATTTAATGTAATCTATCTCTAAAATTTCTTCAATAATCCCAAAATTAAAAGCTTGTTGCACTCGTAAACTAACTTTACCTTTTGAACTTGAAATATGCGTTTATTCAGCTTCTAGTGTAACCTTGATGTTTTGCATAATACTTTTATCATTTTGCCCCTTCATGTAGAAGGAAAATGAGTTTATGTCATATCCACACCATGACAAGACATCAAAATTAGGACCACTTGCTAAACACCTAATTAAATTTGAAGCAGAATCATCATTCATAACCTCTTGTTATGCGCATTCACCAACTACATTTCAGGTTTTTGAGCATTTTGTTCCTTTTTGAGCATCTTATGTTGTAATGCCCTAATTTCGCTAAAATGAAATTGTTTATATTCTAAAGAATTGCAGAACTATTGTCGTCACATAATGTCAAATTTTATAAAATAAAAGTAAAATTTTATAATTTCACAAGCAATTGAATTTACACAGCGAAAAATGATAATAGAACTAAGGGAAAATTACATTTTTTGTCCTGTAAATTTGACCCCTTTTAGTTTTTGTCCTGTTAATATAGGCGGTTCGAAAATTGTCATATATCTTTAAAGTCTTCGAGTTTTATGTCCTCTAAATATAGGTGGTTCGAAAACTGTCCTGTATCTTAAAAAATCTTCGTGTTTTTTATCCTCTAAATCTTCGCATTTTATGGTCTTAGAGGACATAAAACGCGAACAGTTTTTAAAATACAGGACAATTTTCGAACCGCCTATATTTAAAGGACATGTAGAATTAATTTGGGTACCAATCTTGTCTTTTCATTGATTCCGAAGGCAATATATACAAGATATAGTTTGACCTGCGTAATGCAGACGTCACTTTCGCGAACTAGTTTTGCGGAGCCTGACGTAAACCATACAAAGAACGATTGAGCCTACAGAATTGGCCCGTGGCAACACCTGTAAACCCAGGAGGGGGCTTCATATATACCTCTTCATGTAGATCGGCATTATGGACATTCATCTGATGCAATTCCCAATTCTTAGCAGCTAAGAAAGTACGAACGGAACCCATTTTGGCAACAGGTGTGAAAGTCTCGTGAAAATCAATACCCTCTTTCTGATTGATGCCCAAGACAACTAACCGAGCCTTATATCTCTCAACAGACCCATCAAAATTTAACTTGACCCGAAAAACCCACTTACAGCCAATGGGTTTCTTCCCTTTGGGAAGTTCTGTAACAGACCACGTCCCATTGCGCTCAAGGGCTGCAATTTCAGCCTTCATGGCCTCACGCCAGTGTGAACTACGCATAGCTTCAGCAAATGTGCGAGGTTCTGCAACAGACTGAACGGCAGCAAGAAAAGCAATATGGCTGGACGAAAAATGATCATAAGTAATATAATGAGCTATGGGAAAAGATGTACCTGACGAAACTGATGGTTGAGATGAAGAAGACGAAGGAGCTGCCGGTTGTTGCACAGTGTTACAAACAAAGTCACGGAGCTTCACATATGGAGTATGATCATGGGTAGAACGACGGGTAGAGTCATGAACAACGACAGGAAGAGATTAAACCCCACTCTCCCTATTTGTTGGCTGTGATTGGTCGTTTGAGGTGCTAGGTAATAATGTGGCTTGAAGAGGAACAGAAGGAGATTGAATCCCACTCCCCCTATCGTCTGTCTGCATTTGGTTGTTTGTAGGGTGTGAGATTGGTTCTTTAATGGGCACGAGAGGAGATTGGATCCCACTCCCCCTGCCATCCGTCTGCGTGTGGGAGAAGGGACTAGATGATGAATCGAAAGTGGCGGGATGTAATGTGTCAGGTTGTTCAGAGACATTTTCGACTGGGATTTGGCTATTTTTAAAGGGAAAATGCGATTCGTAAAAGATAAAATCGCAAGAAACGAATCGTTCTTTAGTTTCTAAATCCATTACTTGTCATCCTTTTTGTCGTTTGGGATATCCAATGAAAACACATTTTCTAGCCCTAGCGTCAAACTTATTAGCGGTCTTAGGAACAATGGAGGAATAGCAAAGACATCCGAGAGTACGCAAATGAGCATAACTAGGCTGACGACCATATAAAATCTCAAAAGGTGTTTTGTTTTGTAATAATGGAGTCGGTGTTCTATTGATTAGATACCCAGCTGTTAAAATACAATCACCCCAAAAATCCAAAGGTAAGTTTGCATGAAAACACACAGATCTAGCAACATTAAGAATATGACGATGTTTACGTTCCGCCCGACCATTTTGTTGGGGCGTCCCCACACAAGAGGTTTCAAACCGAATGCCATGTTTATCAAAGTAGGATGGCAAACAAACAAATTTTGTGCCATTATCACTTCTAAAACATTTAATAGACTTTTGAAATTGAGTTTTGGCCATGGCATAAAAATTGGGAATTAAAGTAGCAACTTCAGACTTGTTTTTCATCAAGTAAATCCATACACCACGGGAACAATCATCTACTAATGTCAAGAAATAACGAGCACCATAGATAGAAGGGGTTCGATTGGGACCCCAAACATCACAATGTATTAAATCAAATATCTCAAAAGCATGCGAATGACTAATTGGAAACGAAGAGCGAGTTTGTTTAACGCGATGACAACTATCACATGGGTCCAGGGAGTTTTGACAAAAGGTAAATTTTGAAGAACAGAAATAGAAGGATGACCAACTCAAGAATGTCATAAAGCTGGCGAATCGACATCCATCCATGAAGAACGTGCAGTCGGTGCTGCTGCACTAAACCAATAGACTCCATTTCGCTCCTCACCCGCTCCAATCAGCGTCATCGAGATACGATCCTGTAACACACATAACTTATCAGTCAAAGTGATAACAAAATTTTGATTCTTCAACAATTGAGCACAAGAAATCAAATTGCACGTCAAATTTGGAACCACAAGCACATTATGAAGAATTAAATGGTCACTTAAAGTCAGATTGCCCGCTGTTTGTGCCGTCGTAGACAGCCCATTAGGTAGAAGAATAGTAGCCGGATCCACATTAACCAAATCAGATAACAAATCAGACTGCCTCGTCATATGAAAGGAAGCACCAGAATCAATAATCCATTGAAAACGAGGCTTACCCGATAGCTGCAGACTAGAATCAGATTTAGGAACATTTAAAATAATCATTAAATTGGACCATTGTAAGTCTGTTAAACCAGTGCCTGCCCGATCACCAGCCCGTATGTGTCTGTGAAAGAATTCCCAGTAGAAGATCGTAAATCATGCCCAGTAACTGGCGAAGGGTCTATCGGGTCACGGGGCCCCATCCACCAGTCCGGGTAGCTAAGAAATCGAAAGAAACGCTTGCTATCGTGACCTAAACGTCGGCAGATCATACAGTAGGGGCGATCATTGAGCAGGCGATCTGTTCGCCGTTCGTCGTCTGTTGTCTCGGACCGCTTGTCATCACGATGTCCAGATTGTGCAGGCTTCGCAGGACGATGTTCGCCAGCAGGAGAAGGCTGATCGCGGTGCTTAGTTCAAGCCGACCGATGACTGGACTGCGCGGCAAACACACCCCCATCGGGTTTCTGTTCACGATATTTGGTAACATGTTGTTGTCTTTCTTCTTGAACTGCCATAGCATAGACTCGATTAAGTCCCAAGAGCGGGTCTTGAGCCAGGGCATTGGAACGAACGGTGGAAAAGCAGTCGTCGATCCCCATGAGAAATTGGTGAACACGTTCTTCGTCGCGATCGTGTCCTTCCCGCACAGCCCATTGACATGTGCACTTTCCACACGTACAGGTACGGGTATGAGTATAATTTGATAACTCATCCCATAGTTGTTTTAAATCTCCGTAATAGATCGAAACTTCCCGACCGTTTTGAGTACAGCGGGACAAATCAAAATGAAGTTGTTTGACCCGAGGGCCATTACCAATAGAGAATCTCTGTTGTATGTCATCCCAGAGCTCCTTGGCGGTATCAAAATATGTGATTGTAGAGCGAATGGACTCGTCTATAGCTTGAACGATCCACCCAATTAGCATACAATTAACACTGTCCCAATCCTCCATTTGATCGAGGTCATCGGGCTTCGAAATATATCCATTAATGAATCCGAATTTGCGTTTAGAGTGAAGAGCGTTACGCAAACAAATTTCCCATTCCTGGTAGTTGTGGCATTTGAGAACTACCGGGCATATCTTCATCTCGGGATGATCAGAGGGATGAAGATAATAGGGAGAAGTAATGGGTTTGGACCTGGACGACGAAGACTCCTTTTATCTGGATTAACCATGATAACGAAGCAAGAAAGAAAAAAAAATTTGTGGCAAAAAATGATCGGCGGCCGAATGTTGGACAGCAGCCTGTAGCGGAAGCGTTGTTTTATGTAGGGTTAGGATCGAGGTTTGCTCGATACCATATAGAATTAATTTGGGTGCAAATCTTGTCTTTTTATTGATTCCGAAGGCAATATATACAAGATATAGTTTGACCTAACTTGTGGCCCACTCTAGATTAAATAAAATACATTAAATATAACATATATTCTCCAATAGGACAAGAATTAAAATGGGTCAAACTTACAGGACAAAAATTATAATTTTCCCTAGAATTAAATCAAGTCGCTATGAATTTGAGATTTATAGTTAACGTAGCCTCGCATCAAGTTTTGATTTTGTTTAATAGATAAAAAAAAAACTTTAAATAGTTTCATTCAATCCCCATCCTCCTTCACTTGATGTCCTCATTAATACCTGAAAAAAAATATCGTTGAAACTAGATGAGCTCAACGTACTCGATAGGTATACCGACATATCTCATATAAATACTAAACCTCAAAAATAGCACAATCAATCAATATAATTCATAGAATAACATTTTAGAAAACATAGACATTGACTACAGCTAAAACGTGATGGTTTCCCCGATGACTCTTTACCTCGGTCATAGAAAACTTTTTCGCTCTCCAGTTTTAATTAATGAATAGCCCACTGGGATAAACCCGATGACCCTTTATCTCGGTCATAGACAACTTGTACAGTTTCTAGCTACATTTAGTTTTAGAAGTAGATTCTACTTAAGATTTTACATGATATACATAGCACGAGAATTGGGGATTTAGATTTAATACAGGATAAGTCGGTGGTCCCTACCTCGTAAAAGTCATGAAAAACTTGATTGAAATGTATCCCTTATTGCTCGTTACCTAATCAATTTAAAATATACTTAATTAATATTAAAACTATTAACATGGATATAAATATAAATATAAATATATAATAAATATAACATATAATTGGACTAATTTGAAGTTTTATAAATTTGAGGGCTTGATTTGGGGTATTTATGAAGTTGAGGGTTATATTTGGGGTTTTGGGTAAATTTTAGGCTAAATTAAAAAAGCTAAAAGTCTCTGAGATCAATTCATAATTTTTGGGAAATTTAAGAAATAAAAGGGCATCTCATTGTCCCTGATTAAATCAGCTACCGTCTCTTTCTTCTCGAATTTCAGAAATCAATCGGCCGACTTCTCCCCCTCCTTTGATCATAGATGACAGTGGCCTTTCTACTGGAACTTGGTGGCATCGGGCAATAGTTAGTTCCTAGTGACGGTGTGCAGGCACGACGAATTTTTTCCCCAATTTCTAAAATCGGAAGACGTATTATTTAGAATTTATAAATGTTCTTGTAGAACTTCTTGATGATCAACATTCTTCACTTTCCCCCCAAATGTTCCCTTACCACTACTCCCACTCTCATGTCGAGATGTTAAATGACATATAGAATTTGTTTTAGACAAATATCAACTACAAAATTCAATGAGCTATTCTGCAACATTGGGTTCAACTATAGGGGCCTTAGGCTGGTGAGGGTTCTTCACATACCCTTTTAGTATTTTAATGTATCTCTCAAATGGATACATCTACCGTAAATGAACATGGCCACACATCCTTATTTCAATCACTACGTGAATGATTAGGTGTACCATTACGTCAAATAAAGTGGGTGGAAAGTATATATCAAGATGACACGAGATAATTGTAGCATCATTTTCTAAATCATCCAACACTTGAGAGTCGAAGACCTTGCTACATATAACAGTAAGAATAAACACAATATACTTATTGTGCATCTAACTTTTTTCAGCAAAATACCTCTAATAGCAACTGGTAATAGTTGTTGGATCACCATATGATGGTTACGAGACTTTAAACCTATCGATTTCATCTCTTTCTATGACACCATCCTCATAACATTATAAGAACACCCCTGGGGAACTTTCACACTATGCAAGCACTCACATAAACACTTTTTTTTTTCACTTTTTGTCAATGCGTGACAAGCTGGTGGTAGATAAATCCTCCTACCATCATCAACCAGATTTAAATCCCCTCATATTACCATGGTAACCATGTCCGTTCGTGCATTCATGTTAACCTTAGACTTGCCTTAGATATTAAGAAGCGTTCCGACAAGAATATCAAAGACATTGTTATCCACACTCATCACATAATGCAACGTTTCAATCTAAGACTCTTATAATATGGAAACTCAAAAAACACTGATCTCTTTTTCTATAATCTTTTTTCTTTGGGCTTTTGAGTTTGTGTCTTGCCAAATGTCACGTCAATGTCCTTCACTTTGTTTATGCATCTGGAGCTTTTTTTTTTAATTCTATTTTCCATTGAAATATTTCTTCGACTTTCAATATGAATGGTCTAGTTTAAGCCACTTTCGATAACTAAGATAGATCGTCTTATTTCCATGCTCAAGTTAATGATAACAAGTGTGTTTTCCAAATTTCAGACATGTTTTATCCTCCTTATTACAATACCCGTACAAGTTGTCATATGCTGGGAAGTGATTAATCGTACAGAAGATCATCGCAAACATCTTAAAAAGTTCTTTTTTATATACATCAAACATATTAATGCCTTCCTCAAACAATATTTTCAAGTCTTTGATCAATGGCTGAAAGTAGACATATATACCATTTTTATGTTGTTTTGGCCCCGAAATCATCATAGACAACATAATGTACTTGTGTTTCATGCACATTAAGTGAGAATGGTTGAATAGAACTGGCCATGAACTATATTGGCTACTTAGATTATCATACGGACTCATCACATCCATACAGAGTCCCAACTTAAGGTTTCTTAGCTCGTTGCCAAACTAAAAATAAAACTAGTTAATCTTCTTCCACTGAGGTGAATCACCCGGGTGTCGAAGCTTGCCATCAACGATTCTTTTGTCTGCATGCTATTTCAAGTTCTTCACCTCCATTAGCGAACAAAAATTTGAGTCTTGGTATTATTGGAAGATACCATAAAACCTTTGTCGGGGGTTTCTTGGTACAAACATCATAACTAACATCACCATTCTTCTTGTAACGTGAATTCCCACATTTTGGACACTAGTCCAAATTTCTGTACAAAATGGAGTCGTTAAGACATACACGAATCTTCTTATATCTCAGGCTTAGCAGGCACAAAACTATTTTTTTTCATTGTAGTTAAATCCTGGTAATTCATTATCCTCTGGAACCATATCTTTTAACAAGCAAAGAAACTCCGTAAATTTCTTACTGCTAAACCCATGCGTCACCTTCAATGTGATATGTTTAAATACTGCAGACAACTGTGAATAGTTTTTATAACCTTCGTAAAGATATTTATTGACAAAAACAGACAAGGTCTCATAACTCTTGTTTACATGTGCTTGCTCAAAGGCCTCTACTACAACATCATTAATCAAGTCCTTTAAATGATCATACATATCTTGATCAGTTACTTCATTGCGAGATACATCTGGCAAGTCTAATTCATCATGTCATATCCATCATGTGTAATTCTTATTAAAACCATCACACATTAAATGCTCTCTAATTTCTCTAATAGTTAATCACTTATCATTCAAGCATTTCACACATGGACCGAAAAACCTCACATTAATTTCAGGAACATGTATTCTAGCAAACTCCAGAAACTCGTCCACCCAGTTCTAGTATTCATTACTTGTTCGGATAACATTTACCCAACTACAATACATGACTACCTAAACGTGTTTATACTTCACATAATATAAGTTTGGCTCAACTAATATACAATAAAGTACATATAACTTTTATAGAAATGACAACTTTAAGACTTCAATCAACCAAATAATAAAATTAGAAATTCAAGATAATTCTTAACTAGTTATTAAAATTACAAATAACATGTTATCGAAGTTTTAGGTGATTAGTATTACAAATTCTCAAACATTATCCGATAGTCTTCTAATCACAAATAATGAACCATAATAACCTTAGGTACTTTTCTATCATGGTTAATTTTCCTAAGTAATCACTAATCATCATCATCAAAAAAAAAACATGATTTAAAAAAAAATATACAAACTGAATACCTTGCAAGTGCTGTCGCATGTCGGATACAAACAATCACTAATAGCAATGAAAAAAGATCAGTTCAATCTACCTCGCCAACTATTGTATAGAGTTTGTATAAAAACTACTCAATCTGCCTCGAGCACCTGAGAAATCACGGGTGAAGCGTTATTAAACAACTGGATTAGATATGATTTATCAAGGTTTTTGTAATATACTTCGCACTAGCTAGATATTTAGAATGATCTTAATCATCAACTTGCCGTGGAACATGAAATCTTCTCAATATAAATTGAAAATTGCAATATCAAATTTTAAACTCAGGGTGCATTGAGAAATGAAATTTAAGAAACTTGATTTTGCATTTGACTATATATAACTCACATATGGCCAAGTAGCAATTTATTAGGTGCACCCTGTGTTTACGTGATGATATATGATAGTTATATGTAATGATATATGACAGTTATACGTGATGATATATGGTAGTTATACGTGATGATATGTGTCAAAAATTTAGAGTTTAGGCTTTACTTTTCTATTTTAGGGTTTAGTTTTCCATTTTTAGGATTTAATATTTCATTTTAAGGTTTAGTTTTTTATTTATTTATTTAATTTTCCATTTTAGGGTCCCGACAAAAATCTATCATTTTGCCAGTTATATGTGATGATATGTCTCAGTTGTATGTAATGAAATGTGTCAGTTATATGTAACGATATATGATAGAAATTTAGAATTTAGAGTTTAATATTCAATTTTAGGGTTTAGTTTTTTACTTTAGGGATTAATTTTCTATTTTCAGGGTTTAATTTTTTGTTTCAGGTTTATTTTTTTAATTTTAGGATTTTAAAATTTAGATTTAGAATTTCAATTACTTGTGATGATATGTATCAGTTATATGTGATGATATATGCCAGCTATATGCGATGATAAATTAAATTTCAGGTGCACCTTATAAGATGCACCTGGGTCCATGGTATACTCTCTCATGCCCAAGTATTGTTATTTAAGAATATATATACTGAGAAAAATTAATTACAAAATTTAATGTGATATTATTTCAAGGGAATAAACATAACAAAAGAACTTCATAAATGTAATTTAATAAACTGTAAAATTAATTAACAAATGCAATTTAATAATTTGTACCTAGTGATTCATCTCACAAAACCCAATCAAAAATAAACATCTTTATTTTTCTTGAAGCACCCGAAATAAATAACCTTGTACACGAGATACATATTATTAAATTTCTTTTTTTCAAACAACCTTGTACAAACAGGTTCCCATTTGCATATATATATATATATATATATATATACATATATATATATATATATATATATATTAAAAGAGAGGTTTGGAGAGAGAAAAAAAGATGAGTAGGAGAGAAAGAAAATGCCACGTAGGATTATTTTTTTTGTTTAGTTATTTAGGAATTTTTTTAAATAATTATGATAGATACCTTATTTAACTAAAAAGTCACCTATGATTAGTTTCCTCTTTTATTATGTACGAATCTTATTAACATAATTCGAAAATATACTCTAATTAACATGAAAAATAATAAAAATTAATATTATATATATGCACATATATATATAATCTTTTATTTGTTTTTATTTTTATTTTGAGTTTTCTTTTTTATGTTTTTTATTTATTTTTTTATTTCGAGTCCAACAATATAAAATTTGTCATTTTTTCTCAAAAATAATTTGATCACTTTATTTAATTAAATTATACAAAAATGCACAATACAATATAATTTGTTATTATTTTTATTGGCTATAAACATGTTGTTTATTAAATATTATTACGATTCAACACTTTCTTATTTGAATTGATCTAATAAAATAATATATTTTGTTCTTATCTCAGAAACCGCGTAAATATTACAAGTGCAAACCAAACACTAAGTGAAATGAATATCATGACATCAACTACAAAATATTTGGAAAAAAGTCAACGAATTCCAAAACAAAAAAGGGGGAAGGCCGCATCTGAAAGGAAATGTTGCTAAATACAGTAATTTTCAAAGTATTTATGTCATACACAATTTCGATTAAAGTTCAAAATTGAATTTATTCTGTTAGGTATGCATTTATATTTTACATACTAATCGTTTCAACATCATTGTAATATTTATATTGTATTAATACTTATACTGTCATTTGCTCATTCTTATTTAACTAAAAAGCCACCTAGGATTCGTTTTCTCTTTCATTATGTAGGAATATTCTTAACATAATTAGAATATATATATACTGTAATTAACATGAAAAATAATAAGAATTAGTATTATATATATGCACATATATCTATAATCTCTTATATGTTTTGATTTTTAGTTTGAGTTTTCTTTTTTATATTTTTCTGTTATTTTTTTTTATTTCGAGTCCAATAATATCAAATTTTTCACTTTTTCTAAAAAAAATTATTTGATCACCTTATTTAATTAAATTATACAAAAACAAAAAATACAATATAATTTGATATTATTTTTATTGGCTATCAACATTTTTTTTATTAAATATTATTACGATTCAACACTTTTTTTATTTGAATTGATCTCATAAAATAATATATTTGTAATTATTATCTCAAAAACCGCGTAAATATTACAAGTGCAAACCAAACACTAAGTGAAATGAACACTATGACATCAACTACAATATATTTGGAAAAAGATCAATTAATTTTTTATTTTTTTTAGTTATGTAGGAATTTTCTTAACATAATTATGATAGATACCTTATTCAACTAAAAAGCCACCTAGGATTAATTTCCTCTTTTATTATGTAGGAATCTCCTTAATATAATTAGAATATATACTCTAATTAAATATAAGAAGAATTAATATTATATATTGCACATATATATACTCTTTTATATGTTTTGATTTTTATTTTGAGTTTTCTTTTTTATGTTTTTTCGTTATTTTTTTTTATTTCGAGTCCAACAATATCAAATTTGTCACTTATTCTCAAAAATAATTCGATCAATTTATTTAATTAAATTATACAAAAATGAACAATACAATATAATTTGATATTATTTTTATTGGCTATCAACATGTTGTTTATTAAATATTATTATGATTCAACACTTTTTTATTTGAATTGATCTCATAAAATAATGTATTTTGTTATTATATCAGAAACCGCGTAAATATTATAAGTGAAAATAAAACACTAAGTGAAATGAATACTATGACATCAAATACAATATATTTGGAAAAAGATCAACTAATTCCAAAACAAAAAAGGGGAAGGCCGCATCTGAAAGCAAATGTTGCTAAACACAGTAATTTTCAAAGCATTTATGTCATACTCAATTTCGATTAAAGTTCAAAATTGAATTTATTCTGTTAGGTATGCATTTATATTTTACATACTAATCGCTTCAACATCATTGTAATATTTATATTTTATTAATACTTATACTATCATGTCATGTGCGAAAGTAAAAAAAATATCTTTACATGAAATTAATAGAAGACCTACAATCCATGCTAGATGGTGAACAATAAAAAAAAACATGTAAGAGAGAAAAAAAGCCACGTAGAATTATTTTTCTTTTTTTAATTATATAGAATTTACTTAATATAATTAGGATAGATACCTAATTAATATTACAAATAATAGATCATTTACACACACACACACACAACACATATATATATATATATATATAGTCACTTTTATGTTATTTTTGCTTTTATTGTGATATTTTTGTTATTCTATTTTATGTTTCTTTTTATTTATTTATTGCGAGTACAATAATATCAAATTTGTCACTTTTTTTCATAAGTAACTTGACCACTTTTTAAAATTAAATTATATAAAAATAGAAACATAATTCAGTATTTATTTTATTGGCTATCAACGTATTATCTATCAAATATTATTACAATTCAATTTCTTATTTAAATTGATCTCATAAATAATCTTTAATATTAATGATGATTTAGTTTTTTTTAATTATGTAGGAGTTTTCTTAACATAATTAGGATGTATACCCTAATTAATATTTAAAAAATAATAATAAGATCATTTGAATATATATATATATATATATGTGTGTGTGTGTGTGTGTGTGTGTGTGTGTGTTTGTGTGTGTGTGTGTGTGTGTGTTATTTTGATTTTTATTGTGAGTCCAACAATATCAATTTTGTCACTTTTTCTCAAAAATAATTTTACCACTTTTTTAATTAAAATATGCAAAATTGCACAATGCAATACAATGTAGTATTTGTTTTATAAGCTATCAACATGTTATTTATCAAATATTATTACGATTCAATATTTAGATTTAAGTTGATTTCTTAAAATAATGTATTTTGTTACTATCTCAGTAATCATGCAAAATAATACAAGTGCGAAACCAGCATCGAGTGAAATGAATATTATGGCATCAACTATAATAGATTCGTAAAAAGATCAACTAATTGTTTATTAGTTGTTGGTAATATTGATCCACAAAGTGGTATCAAGAGAATTGCAGTAGAAAAGAGATCTGGTAATTTTAAATGTATCAACGAGTTGCATCTTTCACACTATCCATTACTATTTCCATGCGGTGAAGACATATATATATAGGGAAAACATATATTTTTTTGAACCTCAAAAACCTAAAGGCAATGGTAAACAATATGTGAGCCAAATGTCGTTCTTTTCTCATCGATTGCATGAAAGAACACGGAGGTACTCACTATTCTATATAGTCTACGACTCATACAACAATTCATAATTAATGCATATATGATTATTGAATCTTCAAAATTGTGGCATGTCAGGACTCATCAAAAAATTATGAAGTGAGATGTACAGTGGGATTGTTGATGTAGTGTTATGAGGTAAAATAAATGGCTCAAGTGTTGGTACTCATGTTGTCTTGCCCTCGACATTTACTAGCGGTTCTCCAGGGGGTCGTTTCACATATTTTTTATCTATTACTGAATTATGTAGCTCATTTAAATGTTAAATGGTGTAACCAATTTAGATCTATCAAGAATTTGCTCAAATATGTCAATAAATGTAACTATACGTTCACTATAACATTCTATCAGAACAAATATGGGGATGCAGAGGATAAAAAGATTGATGAGATCAACATGTATTATGATTGTCATTACATTTCTCCATGCTAAGCGGCGTGGAGAATATTCGTTTATAAAATTCAGTATAAAACTCCACCTATCATGTGTTTGGATTTTCATCTTCTAGAAGAGCATAATGTATTGTGTAATAATAATTATTAGTTAAACGCAATGAAACGTAAGTCAAAAACACCATATCATGTTTTAGGTTGGTTCGAGGCAAATAAGAAAAATCAAGAAGTACGGAGTTTGTCTTATGTTGAGTTTCTTAAACTTTTTTTAGTGCTCAAAAATAAAAGAATAGACACCTAGAAAACTAGATTTATTTTCTCTAATACGAATTTACTATATTCCGCCAGAACTGATAAAATCATGGATGCAGTACATTTAAAAGGATGGTGTATTTCTCATCTATAGGTACAGAGGATGCTTTCTACAATTATTAAATCTAATAGTAGAATTATTTTCAATGTAATATCTAACAACATAACTTCTCTTTCTACTTTCGAAAGGAAGAACTGGGCATTGTAGATTTAATGTTACTTTTAATATCCCCCAAGATTTTGATCAATAATGGTACTACACTTGCAAAATTGATGGTGAATGCGCATCTCATTATTTGAGACGAAACTCCAGTGATGCATAACCATTATTTTGAAACTTTGGACAAAATAGTGAAAGATGTAACGAGGTCGCAAAATAATTCTAATACGCAGCTTCCATTTGGTAACAAAATAATAATTCTCGGTGGAGATTTTTCATCAAATTTTACCGGTTGTTCTAAAAGGCATTAGACCAGACATAGTTCACACAGTGATCAACTTCACATTAATGGACTCATTACATGGTTTTGAAGTAGACCAAGAATATGGTGCTGCAAAATCACAATTTGGATCCCAATTGTGTCAAGTTAAAGAAATTTGTCAACTCGATAAATAGTATATGAGATGAAATAGTTGGAGGACCAAATGATGGTATCGTTCAAATTGAAATCCAGGTTATCCATTATTAAAAGATGATGGTGACTATGTTCCGTCAATTGTGGCGAGCACATATCCACAATTTAGAAAAACTACTGGATGCTTCGTTTATTTGGAGGATCGTGCTATTATTTCTCCAACACTTGATGTCATCGATTTTATTAATAAATATATGGTGTCATAAAATGATGGAGAATATAAAGTATATCTTAGCTCTGATAATGCATGCAAATCCGATTCAAACATTGACATATTGTAGGATGTCCACTCACCAGAGTTTCTGAATATCATTAAATGTTATGGATTGCTGAACTATGAGCTAAAACTAAAAATTAGAATTCCACTCATGTTGTTGAGAAATATCGATCATTACCTTGTGTTGTGTAATATTGGTTGTTAACTTGACGATCATATTGTATATGTTAGTATTTCTCAAGGAAGCAATGCAGTTGAGTTGTTGTTAATCCCTAAAATGACTGTCACACTATCCAACCCGAGGTTACCTTTCAAGTTCCAACGATGACAATTTCTTCTGATTGTGTCACATGCTATGATGATCAACAAAATTCAAGAACAATCTCTCTCTCACGTTGGACTTTTCCTAAAGAAGTCAGTTTTCAGTCATGATCGGTTATACGTTGCTATATCAAGGGTGACCAATCGTAAGGGCTTAAAAATATTGATCGACGATAATGATAATAAATATATAGTAACAAAAATACAAATATTGTGTATAAGGAAAATTTTCATAATTTGTAAAGTGCAGTCTAATAACAATCTTTTTATGGATCAGGTTATATCATTTTGAATACTATTCGATTTTTAAATAATATATAGATGATTTATATATAGGTAGCGGTTATGGTATAACCATTTCTTGTGTGAGAACCAGTGATAGTTCTTACCGAAATACACACACACAGATATATATAACTGAAGTATATATATACAATTACTTATTTAAATATTTTAATACATTTAAAAAAATTGTTTTTATTTTAGATAAAATAAAATAAAAAATTATCGTACAACGCACGAATATAATACTAGTATATATAACATGAACAATATAAAACCAAAACTAGCTCAAAGACAATTTACCATCTGAAAACCCAAAATACATTGCCAGATAACACATCAAACGTAGAATATTCATCTAAGTTTTAACAAAGCTTTAAAAATAACCAAGTACTTGTTCACTTAACCAAACATTAGTGATATTAATGGAAACACCAATAGATATCTAATTAAGAATATAAATAACTTTTGAGCGTACATGGTATTCCATATATTAAAGTAATTAAACACAACATCCCTTCAATACAAATCGCATGGTCTATCCCTAAAATAAAGAGAAAAAAAACTGCAACACCTCTAGACCAACACATAAGGTATTCCCCTTGTTTGACAGCCCTTAATATATTGCATAATTGCTATGTTTACCTTGGAGAATTTCAAATTCTATCAAATACCCAAGGGAATTTAGCAAGTTTTGTGATTTAATAACATGGTTATTTACGTTAAGTACACTTGTGGTTTGGCTTAGTTAAAAACGCGGGGTAGCTAATTTCTGAAATTAAAAAAAAAAAAAAAAAAAAACTAAGGTTTTTTCTCCCCTCCATTTACCCCTCATAAATAGAAAACACTTCGAAATACCCCTCCACAGTTATAAAAAAATATTACAGCCCACCCCTTAATTTAGCATTAAAGCGAACCTCAGGGGTGTCTTTTGCAATTTCAAATCCTACATGGGTTGTTTTGTTAGTAGGTCAAACCTCCTAGATAGTTTTATATTAAATCCTTGATAGATTATCCTTAAGAAGTCATGGTTCTATTTTATTTTAAATAATTACCTCGGACTCCCATAAATTCCAAGACAGTAGGATCACAGATCACAGACTAAAATTTAGTTTTAAGCTAACTTCGTTTGGGGATGGGGATTGGTTCTACGTACATAAGACCAACATAAATTTACATTTTTAACACAAAAACAAAAATCAAAATTGTTTTGACAAAATCTACGACACTCCTGATTTTTATCTGTGAAATAAATGATTATATTACCTAACCATGTTTCTCATATGCTCACAATAAAAAGTAAAGAAAAAAAGAGACAACATTTCCTACTCGAGAAAATAGTCTTAAGACATACCCGTTCATGAATACCTATATTAAATCCAAGCCCAGGAAGCCAATCATCTTCATGAAGTATGTTAGGCCGAATTTGACAACCTTACTTACTAATGGTATTACGTTAATGATTCGTTCTAGAGTGGCTCTACCAATAGTGATACGGACTAAAATAATCATACGTGAAATTATGTGATAAATGTGAATATTTATGGAAAGCGACCTCATTTCCTACGGAGGGTGTGCCCCAGGGAGATGGGCGAGCTGTGATAATTTGAGTGGACTATTTGTGAAGAGTAGCGACCTGTAATATGTGGATGACTTTTCATATAAGGTCGCGATCTCTTGTGATTTGGGCTGAGTACTTGAGCCCGTTTGTGGATTTGACATACGTGAATTATTATGGGCCTGGTGGGCTGTATGCCCCGACTTAATTGTGGTATCTATGGAGAAGTTTGTTGTTTATGGGAACTTACCATGTATGAGGAGTCCCAATTGAGAGTCGATTATGGAATCCTAGTGTGAATGGAATTCTTATTATGAAAGGTAACCCTAGATATTTGAGATCTTCTCCTATCCCTATAAAAGAAGCCTTCGGCTTCTCTTTTGGAAAAAAAGGCTTATTACGCATTTTACTATCTTTGCACATTGACATTATTGATTGAGAGAGAAGAAGTGTTACTTTCGCTTATTAACTTAAGCGTCGGAGGGCCTTAACGGGCTCGAAATCTGGCCCGTTCTAGGCATTGTTTTACAGGAACGGTGAGGTCGCTTGGAGAATCGTGAGAGATTGGGAAGGTCGCTTTGACGTATTTGAAGTTCCGTTTAGGTCGCTGATCTCAATTTTGAGGTTAGTACCCCCTTTATTTGGTAGTTCAACTTTTTGGACTCATCAAATTGGCGCCGTCTGTGGGAAAGAGAGACATCGAGTCTTTGAGCGAAAGGCATGAGAGATTGCATAAACGAAACATGAAAGAGAAGAATATAATACCGAGAGTTTTGGAATACGGGTCTGGGTCCAACAATAAGAAGAGAAAGAATAGATTCGTGCATCTTGGCGGGAAAGATGTCCCAGGGGAGGAGCAGGAGCACCCTCACATGAGTCCTCTGATTCGAGATGCGGGCAATACGCCTCCACCTTCTCCTAAAAAGCGAGATGGAAAGGGGCTGGCGGAAGAAGTGGAGAAGCAGACGCATGGGATAGAACCACAAATATTGATCCCCGAGGCAACAGGAGGGGGAAACCCCTCGAAGGAGGTACCCGATCAAGGCAAGAAGGGATTCCTGGCGGGGCTTATGGACTTCGTACCTGTTGAAAAGTAGGAGGAGTTGCGTAAATATTTGGAGTGCGAGTTGAGCAAGGGGAAGGATAAGAGCGAGAAATTAAATGGTGACAAAGAGGGTGAGTCAACGGTTGGGGAGGCGAAGAAGAAGAAGGGGCTTAACAAGAGAAAGAAAGGAGATATCTCTAGTTCCTCCTCATCCATAGATTCTTGTGTTCACACACGGAGGGGAATAAAGCTAAGGCAAGATCGTTACAAGGGTCAAGGTCGCAAGCATCATAAGGATGATAGTGGGAGAAACACCCCTACCTCAGACTCGAGTAGTGGCTCTTGGGGGAGGTCGCGAAAAGGTGACAGAGGTCATAAGGAGAGAAGGGAAGAGAGCGAGGTGGGACAACATACTAAGGCCTTCAGAGAGTTGCAGGAGGCCATGCTGAAATTGCAGAAGCGGATGGATGGAGAAAAGTTGGAAGGGGAGGAAGGGCATCCCTTTTCAGAAGAGATGATGCACGCAGCGATGCCTCGAAATTATAAGGAGTTAGATTTTCAGTACCGGGGAACGACTGATCCAGTCGCACACTTGCAGTTGTTTGAAAACGCGAAGATGATGCATAACTATGCGGAGGCTGTGGTATGTCGAGCCTTTGTATCCACCTTGAAAGAGATTGCACAGAATTGGTTTTACCAGCTCCCGAATGGTAAAATTACGAGTTATCAGGTGTTACGAGCTGCCTTCCTGAAGCAGTTCTCTAGCGTCAGGCAGAGCGCGAAGACAGACCAGTCGCTCTTCGCAATGGTACAGCGACCTGACGAGACACTGAAACAGTATGTTAATAGGTTTACCAATGCTACTTTGGAGGTCCCTACCGCCACGGACGAGATGAAATCTGGAGCTTTGTATCAAGGTTTAAGGAGGGAGGATTTGCGGAGGTCGCTGGTAAAGAAAGAAGCTCGCACGTACGATGAAGTTCTCGCGAGATGCCATAAATACGTATAGGTAGAAGAGGAAGAGGAAGAACACCGATTGCGTTTTGGTAGAGAGGTCGCTAACGCGAGGGAAAGAGCGCCCGAGAGAGAACCGGGGAGGGAGCATAGAAGAGGTATACGCGGACTCTTGGCCTCAAATGCTGGGGTCAGTGCGAGACAAGAGCCGAATATGAAAATTTGGAGGGAGGAAGATTTCACACCACTGGCTTTACCACAAGTTAAGATGTTTGGTGTCATGGAGCGTTCAGTACCTGATCTAATACAATGGCCGGAGGATCGCACACCCATCCCAACACATCCAAAACTGTCTCTTTTTGTCGATTCCATAACAATTACGGGCATTTCACGGAAAAATGCAGACACCTCAAGGAGGAGATAGAGAGACTTATAAAGGCAGGGCATCTAAAGGAGGTAATCTACAAAGAGAAGGAGCCGAGCGAGCAGAGGAGGACGTTGCCTCCACCCCCACCAGGAGGCCTACCTCCTGCGCAGGCCACGAGACAAGGGCGTCAGAGAAACCAGGAGTTCGGAGGGCCCCGGGGAAGTAAGGGGAGGATAAATATGATTTCGGGGGGCCCAACGGATGGTGATTCTAATAATGCGCGCAAGAATCATGTAAAATCAGCTCGCAATAGAACATGGGAGGTCGCTAGTGTTACCAGGCAGCCACAGGTGGTGGGGCCAATCATATCTTTCGGCCCCAATGATAGGCGTGGGCTGCAGGAGGATCATAATGACGCGCTGGTGATTGAGGCAGAGATAGCGGGCTATGAAGTTAGCAGGATCTTTGTAGACAATGGGAGTTCGGTAAACATTATCTATACAAATTGTCTTGAGCAGATGGAGGTGAATAAGAGGATGCGATATGTGAATACACCCATATATGCGTTCAATGGGGCACAGGTAAATACGGAAGGCGAGATAACGTTAGAGGTAGTGTTGGGAAAGGGCGTGAACCGAATGAAGAAAGACTTGAAGTTTTTGATCATCCGAGGGAGGTCGGCCTACAATGCAATATTGGGGCGACCTGCTCTTAACGTATTTCAGGCTGTGACATCGACCTATCACGTGAGCATAAAATATCCGGTAGGTGACAAGGTAGGGGAGGTCATCGCTGAGCAACAGGTCGCGAGGTCTTGTTACCAAATGGCGGTCAGAAGGGGGTTGATGGAGAACAAACGAGAGAGAGATGGTGATCGGCCGGAAGGGATACTTAGCGCAAAAAAGATAAAAGAACAAGCGACCTCTGTCCAGCCGAATGAAGAGTTAGTGGAGATCTCCTTAGAGGAGGACCGTCCAGAGTATACTACGAAGATAGGTACCTTGCTATCTGAAACATTAAAAGACGAGATGGTTAGCTTGTTGAGAGAATTTTGAGATATATTTACGTTTGGGGAGAAGGAGTTGACTGGGGTATCACCAGAGGTCGCGCAACATCATTTGAATGCGGACCCAGAGGCTAGACCTGTAAAACAAAAAAGTAGGCATTTCGGACCCGAGCTCGATAAGATCATTGAGGAGGAAGTACAGAAGCTGTTAAAAGCTGGACATATCAGGGAGATTCAGTTCCCTGAGTACTTGTCCAATGTTGTGATGGTACCAAAGCTGGAGCAGAAGTGGAGGATGTGCATAGATTTTCGAGATTTGAACAAGGCCTGTCCTAAGGATCATTATCCTTTGCCAATAATTGATCAATTGGTGGACTCTACCTCTGGGTGCGAGCTTTTGAGTATGATGGATGCTTCGCAGGGATACCATCAGATACCTCTTGCCAAAGAAGATCAGCCTAAAGTGAGTTTCGTCACTTCCACTGGTACATATTGTTTTGTATCCATGCCTTTTGGGTTAAAAAATGCGGGGGCGACTTACCAGAGGCTAGTGGATCGTATGTTTAAAGACCTGTTGGGGTCTACCATGGAGATCTATGTTTATGACATGCTGGTTAAGAGCAGGCGAGCTGAAACGCATGTAGACGACCTAAAGAAAACATTTCTCATACTACGACAGTACGGGATGAAGCTCAATCCGAAGAAGTGTGAGATCGAGGAAGTTTTTGGGGTATATGGTAACAGAGCGAGGAATCGAAGTCAATCCTGAGAAGGTGCGAGCTGTTATGGAGATGCCTCATCCCCGCACCGTGCGAGAAGTACAGATATTAACAGGTCGGATGGCAGGCCTTAGCCGTTTTATTTCCAGGTCGGCGGAGCGAGGTGTCCCCTTTTTCAGGGCGCTTTAAAAGGGATCTCGGTTTGAGTGGACGAAGGAAGCAGCGGATGCCTTTGAGGAGTTGAAAAAGTATTTAGCAGAAATACCGCTGTTGACTAAACCCATGCCAGGAGAAGATCTAATTTTATACGTGTCGGTTGGTGAAGTCGCTGTAAGTTCGGTATAGATAAGAGAGGAGGAAGGCGTGCAAAAACCCATCTACTATATTAGCAGGATGTTGCGGGGTGCTGAGTTGAAGTACACCGAGCTCGAGAAAGGAGGTTTCGCATTAGTTACCACAGCAAGAAAGCTGCGACCTTATTTTCTGAGCCATAGAGTGAGGGTGCGTACTAACTTGGCTTTGAAACAAGTTTTGGGCAATCCAAATGTGTTTGGGCGTTTGGTGAAGTGGGAAGTGGAGCTGAGTGAGTATGATGTGGTGTATGAGCCCAGGACCGCTATCAAAGCACAAGTATTAGCGGACTTCTTGCAAGAGATGACAAAACAGGTCGTGAAGAGATAGAGCTGAAAGCATGGACTTTATATACTGATGGTTCGACCATGGCATCAGGGGCAGGGTTAGGCATCATATTAACTAGCCCGGAAGGAGAGAATTTGGAGTTTGCAATTAAGTTGGGGTATAAGGCATCCAATAATGAGGCTGAGTACAAGGCTGTGTTACAGGGGATCAAGATGGCTAGCGAATTGGGAGCTTGGAGATTATGGGCGTATACTGATTCCCAACTAGTAGTTCGGCAGTTCGATGGTTCGTTTGAAACCCGAGAAGAGCGTATGACAATGTATTTGGGCAAATTGCGAGAGGAAGCAGCTCACTTTGAATAGTTCACGTTGGAACATTTACCGCGAGCTGAAAATACACGGGTAGATCAGCTCGCCCGAATAGCAGGAGCATTAATGACTTGTGATACTCGAAAAGTCACGTTGATGCAGTT
>BMAC01000008.1:2917461-2993879 GCA_014905375.1 Phtheirospermum japonicum | reverse complement strand
CCGTCCACCTCCAGCCGCCGTCGCTTGCCGCCGGCCGCCGCCGTACCGAAACGTTCGGTCCCCGTATTTTCTCCGTCGTTCTCAATCTCACGACGAGACTAGTGCATCGTTGCGAGCACGTCGGGTAATACAGTGTGTGACACCAATTCGCCGGACCACCGCTATCGTGAACGTCGCATCTCCAGCCCGCTGCCGTTCGCCGGAGCGCCTGTCCGCAACTGCGCCTCTACATGACAGCCTGCTGCTTCCTCGTCGCCGGAACGTCTGCCGCTGCTGTGCCATCGTGAAGCTTTCGTCGCCACAACCGAGGACCGCCTGTCACCGTGCTGTTCCGAACGCTGCGCCACCGTCGTCAGCGCGCCTCACGAACCTGCTGCCACTGGAAAGACTAGCCGCTCCGACAGTATCGCCGCCGTCCCCGAGCAGTTGCCGAACGCCACGCCGGAGCACCTGTCGCTGCTGCATCTGGAGAGACGAGCCGCTCCCGACAGCGTCGCCGCCGTTCCCAAGCAGTTGCCGCAGCCGCGCCGAACCTGCTGCTGTGCCGTTCCGAACGCCACGCCGGAGCGCCTGTCGTTGCTGCCACTGGAGAGACGGGCCGTTCCCGACAGCGTCGCTGCCGATCCGAACGCCGAGCCCTCGCCGCCTCATCTCTGGAGCTTTGGCCACCACGTTGCTCCTCCGCCGTGCCGTGAGGTAACGAAAGCTGTTCCTGGTGATGTAAATATATATATATGTATACTGTGAGATGTCAACATATATATATGTGTATGCTATGTGATATAAATATATATATGTATGCAGTATATGATATATATATTTAATAGAAGAAGAATGCATGCAAGTTGTGATATATATATAGATATAATATGTAATGCATGCATGTTATAGTATATATGCATTCTGAATATATACATATTATATATATATGTGTTTGTGATATATGTATATTATATATATAATTACATATATGATTAATATGATTAATATATATATAATTGTCATATGTATGATTAATATATTAAATAGAAACCTATCACGCTCGTTCGATTTTACGAAAATCAAATTATTACATTTCGAAAGCAATTTAAAACATTGTTTGAATTAATTGAAATTAAAATGGGCCGTCGTCAATTGAATTCGATTCAAATTCCCTTTATATAAAAAATTTTGTTTTCCGCTGCGCGACGGCACCATCAAATCCCAACAGGGAGAGGGTAACTCTGGACCGGAGGGCACCTCTCCCGACCTGGCGACCTTAAAGATTTGGTATTTTTGTAAGTACATATGGTGCGGGAGAAGGTAACTCTGGACCGGAGGGCACTTCTCCCAACCAGGCGAGTTGTTCAGAGAATTTATTAATACAATGAATAAATTTATGAGAAGTTTTTTATGATTGAGTTTTACAAATACTTGTGATACGGGCAGAGGATAAATCCTGCCAGAATATATAACTCTTGATATTTTGAATGAGATTGTGGTTGCGAGGAAAGTATACCCTAATATCTTTCTCGTGTTAATAAGTTGAAAGTTATTGTGTATTTTGTGATTGTGTGACAGTAATTACGCTCATGACGAGCTAATATGATGACGCTCATGGCGAGCTGGAATGATCATGTGACGAGCTAATATACTTTTTGTTTGATATAAGATATTATGATTGACTTGAGAGTGCTTACAAATAGTGATATATTGATTGTGTTTGAATTCAAATAAGAATGTCTGAGTACATAAACAGCTGGCTGAAAGCTATTAAGGGTTTTGAGCAGTCTTTTCGGGCACAGGGGTAAGACTTGAGGGCGCAAGCTCGGGTGTTGTAATAATAGTGCAGTCAGATTCCGGCATAGACTCAGGTGCGGGCTCAGGGAGTAGGTCCTCCAGAGGCGTTTGTAGCTCGCCATATACTCCCGCGGCCAGGGCTGCTTGACTCTGACAACGTAGCCACCACTTCGCATGGATGGACTGTTTCCAGTCACCTTTAAAAAAGCTGAAGGGGGTCATTTTGTCAATAATGGCCTTAGCGTCTGGAGTGTATGTGACGTTTAACTCGGACACCTCTTCCTTAACGATTTTGGCAGTCTCAACAACCCGTTCGGCAGCACCACGAGCCATTAGACCGAAGTATATTGATGATTTTTCGTAGGCCTGGATGAGCTGTTGACGGTACGCATCGATGAACTTTCGACCATTTTCACTAAGGAGGAATGTTCTCTGACCCTCCGAAATGCCTTCTTCACGGGCCGTCTTGAGGAGCTCGGAGTGTTTTTGTTGTTTAAGAGCGAGCTCTTCCGTCTTTCGAGCGAGCTCCTCAGATTGTTGTGCGGACTCCTCGGCCTTTTTGCCTAACTCGCCATTCAAGCGCGCCG
Organism: Phtheirospermum japonicum; assembly: GCA_014905375.1. NCBI lineage: Eukaryota > Viridiplantae > Streptophyta > Magnoliopsida > Lamiales > Orobanchaceae > Phtheirospermum > Phtheirospermum japonicum. The sequence goes on along the minus strand of BMAC01000008.1, from coordinate 2,991,513 downwards.
TCTCATCCTTCAAAATATTGATCTGACTGATGGAAATTGCCAGCCTTTCGTCACGTGCTTTCACCCTTTGGAGCGCTTTGTCTAGCTCCCCCTGTGTTAATGATAGCTGCTTGGTCTGCTGTTCAGCTCGGGTTGTTAGCTCGTCAACAGTTTGTTGCAGATCGGACCCTGTTGAACGAGCTATAAATTCCTCCGTGAACTTGCCAAGTACAGGTTTCATCTGTATTAAGGTATTCTGTAAGTGTTCAGTATTTGTGAAATTGATTAAAGATGAGAATTCAATGGGTTTACCTGCTTAAGCAATTGCTCGCCGAGGAGAGTTTCAACGTCGGTGGTTGTATCCAGTTTTGCTAGCACCTTACTGAATTCCGCAGTGCTAGCAGAGGCTATCGGCAGTCCTTTCTGGAGATGACGTTTTTTTCTTTTGGAGGGCTTGGACCTCGGGCTTTTGGACTGTTGGGGGCGCCTGACAGAGGTCGCTTGCCCTTCTTATCTCGACGGATCAGCTGTACCTCCTCTTCGTCGTCGACCGGTTCAGGTGTTGGTCGAGTGGTCTTATCGGTATTACTGGAGGTAGGGACGGTGCGAGCTGTGGAAGAGGTAGCTTGCTTCTTCTTTTCTTCGGGGAGAGCAGCTGCGCAGGAATTGATGAAGGAAATTGAAAAATAAGGATATTATGTTATAATTTCATTTTAATACACACGGATGAATATAATTTCAAAACCTACAATACCCACCGAATTCAGAGTTAGAAATGGCAAGATCCGGCTCCACCGGGCGAGAGTCAATGCCCGCATAATGAAATATGGCAGAGCAGCTAGTGATGAGAGCCAGGTCGAAGGGATGTTGGCTCCATTCCACGAGCTGGTCAAAGTATTTCTAGTATAACAGGGGGCTTTCCTTGGAGGTTGTTGGTTTGATTTGTGGAGGAGTACGATCTTTCAGCTCGGTTATAAAAGGCCAAGCTTCAGTATTGTGAATGAAGAAAAAGTTTTTCTTCCATTCGTGGACTTTGTTAGGGGGACTAGGGAGGAATTTAGGTCGCCCTAAACGATAGGAGAGATAAAAGGAATTTTGTTGGTATTTTATTTGGAAACAAAAATGAAAGAAACCCGGGTCGGCACGGGCATTGTAATATTTACAGAGCAAGAGGTATCCGGCCAGGTACTTCATGGAATTGGGAGTTAGTTGAAGAAGTGATATATTATACATATTAGAGATCTCAACATAGAATTGGTGAGCTGGGAACCTAAATCCTGCTACTAATAGTGAATCAAATAAAGTAATATGGTTAAGAGAAGGTCGCATGGGGTCGGCATGCGGGCTGTCGGGTAAAACCATTTTGGCAGTAGGAGGAAGGTTGATGATACGTTTAAAATGTTCCAGCTTTTTAGTGTCAGGAAGTAGCCAATAGTTATGTTTCACTTCCTTGGTTGTTAGGGATAATGAGGGCAGGTCGTCGAAGGAAAGGGATTTATCTACAGTTACAGGATTTTCTCGGAAGTGTTCGGAGGATGCGGGATTCCTCGATTCGTGAAGGGGAATGCCTTCTGGGATAAGGGGAGCCTCAAGAGTAAGAAGGAGGAGGCCGCCAGAGGGATTATTGGTTACGGTTTGGGCTTGAAGTTCTTCCCATGAAACATCACCCTCTGGCTCGTCGCGTAGGCCAGAGGAGGGTAATGCTAAGGGTTTTGGCCTTTGTTCAATAATGAAGGGATTTTCAGCGAGATCGGAGTCGGGAGAAAGAGATTGAATTAAGGGGTTATTGTCGGATGTTGCTAATGATTATTTCATATCAGATATATCTAGGGGGAGGGATAACACAGTAAATAAGTATAACTCAGCAGATGCAGTTGAAATTTTGATAGTATAATTAAATTTGAAAGAGAACCTGGGGACTTACACATATTGACGAGCTTATAGGTCGCTGGTGAGCGGTGAATTAACGGTGGATTCTTGAGTGATTGTGATTTGGCGAGCTTTTTTGCAGAACAACAATGGCGAAATTTTTAAGGGAGATAGCGTAAAATGGTGAATGGGGGAGGCGAAAAGGTTTTGTATGGGGAGACGGAAAAGCTGATGTGACAGATAGGAGAGGGATTAATTAGGGTTTGCAAAGGGAATGTTTTAGGACATTAATTCTTGGGCCCACTGAACTTATTATATGCCGAGATTTTAAGATGGTGACACGTGGCAGGCCGCATTTAATGAAGTGTCAGTAAGATGGGATAGAGAGAGGAAAGCGTGTTTTGACTTTATGGTTTTATTATGATTATGGTCTTGCATTTTTGAGGTCGACTGGTACAGTGGTATTTCCAGGTCGCTTTATAAAAAAGTATATTGAGCTCGTAATGATTCATCTCGTGTGCAACCTAAGTTTATATACTTGGGGACTTATGATTATTTCTTAAGAAGAGAGCTCGGTACCTTTCAGGTCGCGTGCACGTGTTGCGACCTGTTATAACTCGGTTTGTTGAAATCGGGTGATTCTGATGTGAGCTTTAGTAAAATATATTGATGTTTTGTTTGTGTGAAATTCTGTGTTTACATGTCCTACCTGATTTCATACCTCAATCAGCTATAACATGGGGGACTAGGTGATACAGACTAAAATAATCATACGTGAAATTATGTGATAAATGTGAATATTTATGGAAAGCGACCTCATTTCCTAGGGAGGGTGTGCCCCTGGGAGATGGGCGAGCTGTGATGATTTGAGTGGACTATTTGTGAAGAGTAGTGGCCTGTAATATGGGGATGACTTTTCATATAGGGTCGCGATCTTTTGTGATTTGGGCTGAGTACTTGAGCCCGTTTGTGGATTTGACATACGTGAATTATTATGGGCCTGGTGGGCTATATGCCCCGGCTTAATTGTGGTATCTATAGAGAATTTTATTATTTATGGGAACTTACCATGTATGAGGAGTCCCAATTGAGAGTTTATTGTGGAATCCTAGTGTGAATGGAATTCTTATTATGAAAGGTAACCCTAAATATTTGAGATCTTCTCCTATCCCTATAAAAGGAGCTTTCGGCTTCTCTTTTGGAAAAAAGGCTTATTACGCATTTTACTATATTTGCACATTGACATTATTGATTGAGAGAGAAGAAGTGTTACTTTCGCTTATTAACTTAAGCGTCGGAGGGCCTTAACGGGCTCGAAATCCGGCCCGTTTTAGGCGTTGTTTTGCAGGAACGGTGAGGTCGTTTGGAGGATCGTGAGAGATTGGGAAGGTCGCTTTGACGTATTTGAAGTTCCGTTTAGATCGCTGATCTCAATTTTGAGGTTAGTACCCCCTTTATTTGATAGTTCAACTTTTTGAACTCATCAAACAGGCACCTAAAATTGAAATAATATATATATGATGAGCAATGCTCAAAGATTGAACACAATCAAGGAATTCAACTTCTGGCCTCCTTACACTACACGGGGGCAAGCATCCGAAAATAAGTCATAATTTCCAATTGAAAATGTTTAAAGCGTACACTCTAGAAGTTATCTTCATCTTTATTAATAAAGATGAAGCCTAGAAACTAGATTATCAACAAAGGGTTAGATCCATTATTAACTTGGTCAAGAAATAATGTGTAATAAATTTGCCGCAAATCAAATACTAAAATTGTGTATGTTTTAAAATAACCATCCCAACAAACCATATACAACAAGTGTGTAATAAACTTGCTGTAAAACCACAATCATGAACAGAGAGAAAATTATTTAAGTTTAAACAAAACTGTAGAAACTGAAAAAGTTCCATCTACAAAACTAAACTAAAGATTGTAGCTACGTTTACAAATTCATTTTTCATTCCCTTCCTATAACAATTCAAATAATCATCAACAATAACATTTCGTATTATAATCACAGATGAAAACTAATATTCAATCGATCAACAGTTTCTAATTTACTTGCTAAATCCCCAGATTGCGAAACCCTATAAATCTATGTGCTTCTCCATCGTCATAAAAATTCTCACATCGAAGGATTACCCGAGCATCTAAAAATCAATAACAAAGATTTATTAAACAGCTTGATATTCAGAATGCAAAGCCACTTCACATAACATAATTGAAATCTCATCTTAAACTAATGCTTAATCAATTTAAATTATGAATAAAAATGGTAGAACACCTTCTCAACTATTGAATTTAATATAATCAAAAACACATTATTTAACAACAGGAATAAATATTTACAGCCAATCCCTAGATTCTTACAAAAACCTCAAGCTTCGAATTACGAGGTTTTGTAGAAAGTCAATGAGTAATAGATTCATTAAAATATAAGAATTTGAGGCAAAAAGAAATACATTCCATCTGGAAAAAAATAAACGAGAAATTATAGTAGTTAAATATGATAATGAGTGTAAAATAACGCCCTGATTTTGATAAACAAATATATAGTTTGTAATTTAAAATGTAATAAAGTAGACTTGGCGTTACGTACATGTCAAATTGTAAAATCAAAAGAAATAGAGAATTTTATAAAATCATGAGTTACGCAGCGGATATAGTAATAAGAAAATAATACAATTTCTATCAGTTTTAAATTGGTATTTTAAGGTAAATTTTTCTCGGGTTTAAATTCCTTTGCACCGATACATCTTTAAAACGGTAAAATAAAATATAATATAATATGAACTTTACTATTTAAAAATAATTTTAAGGAAAATACCTCGAAATCATAACTTCTAGGATTTAAATAGAGATATCCAAAGTATAAACTCATATTCTTTAAGAATAAAGTAAGGATATCAAATTTATATATTTTCGTCCACGCTTTCGCTGCGCTACTTTGATATATAATCTTTTGAAATAAAACGTAGACAACTGATAAATAAAACTAGAAGTCAAATCGACATAGATTTAAAGTTATTGAAATTTTACTTAATCATCCACCTCCAACGTCACTCGTTGCTCGGTCTCCTCAACCTGAAATTTATTAATGATAGGGTGAGCTTTCCACTAGCTCAGTAGTTACACCGACATATCTCACGTAAATCATAAAACTCAAAAATAGCACATTGAATCATATAATTCATAGAATAATAATTTAGAAAAATATAGACATTGACAGCAGCTAGAAACGCGATAACAACTTGTACCGGCTATCGGTTCTAATTCATGGATTTTAGAAGAACGTCGACTTTGACTGCGCAGCTAGAACGCGATGACAACTTGTAACGGTCACCGGTTCTAATTTCATTGTGGTTTTAGAAGTTACTTTGACTGCAGTTAAAACGCGATAATAACTTTTATGGTCACCGATTTTAATTCGTGGATAGCACGTTGGGTTGAACCCTTTGCTATATAAGTCGGTTTTAGAAATAAGTCGTACTCGAGAATACATGGCACACATAGCATTGAGAAATACAATTTAGCACAAGACAAGTCGGTGGTCCCTACCTCGTAAAAAGTCGTGAAAAAGTCGAATGAATGCACGTGGTTGAATCCTATGTCCCGATTTGCTCGTCACCTAGTAAATTTAAAAATATGCTTTAATTAGTATACTTATATATATAAATAAAATTTGAAATATTAATACATACATATATTCAAAATACATATTAATATAACAAATAATATTTAAAATAAATAATACTGGACTAAATTAAAGTTTAGTAAAACTTCTTGGGCTGGATTGAGATTTTCATAAGTTGGATGGCTAAATTTGGGATTATTGGTAAGCTGGGGGTTCAATTGAAAAGGGTGGCAAAATCCTGGGGTCAATTGGAGTTTTTGGAAAAGGTTGGGCATATAAGGGTGAACCCAACCCTTAAGGCTTCAGAATCAGAACCACCCCGTCTTTCTCCTCTTTCTTCTCCAAATCAGAAATCGGCCATTGCTCCACTCCTCCTTGGTCGTCTCCGGCAAAACAACAGCGATGGTGACAACAATTAGGGCGGCCGCGTTCGGAAGGTAGGGCGACGGCAGCTGTGAATGTCTGCGAGGCGGTGGCGACGTTTTTCTTCCCCGAATTTCAGAAATCGGTGACGGAGACCTTTGCCTTTGATCACTGCATGGCGGTGGCTCGACGAAAGGAAATGGCGGCAGCAAAACAGAGGGTGGTGATTTGAATCGGAGGGTGCTTAGCGGCATGGCCGTGGTTGGATACTGTCGTTGCTGGGTTTTGGATTTCGGGTCTCGATCGGGTCGCGGCGGTTTGGCAGGTGGGGAGACGGCGGTTGTGGGGCATCTGCGAGGCGACAGCGATTTAATATGTGGGGCCGCTGGGTTTCGGGTCGTGGAGGTTTGGGGGTTTGGATTTCGGGTTTGCCGAATTGTGAACAGCGGTTGGTGATTTGGGTGGCGATGGTTCAGGCGGCTGAGGATTGGTGGTTGGGGTTGATGGGGCATGGTGGTTGTTTGGGTTTGGACAGGGGTCCGATTGGGCTGTGGTGTTGGTTTGGGTTTGTGTGGGTTCGGGCCTGGGTTAGGGTTGATGATGGATTTGGTAGAATTTTGTTTGGGGTTGGATAGATGTTGTTGATGACGACGTTGACAGGGGTGATGGTTGGAATTATTAGAATTTTGGGCAAAATTGGTTTGGATTAATTTCTGGATGAAAGTTTACTGTTTTGAGATTTTTAGAAAATAAAGAACTAAATAAGCTACCTGATTAACTGTGGCTTGTGAAAAGAGAAAAGCGAAAGTTTGAAATAATTTCGAGGTTTCGTCTATATATATATATATATATATATATATATATATACAGTGGCTTGTGAAAAGAGAAAAACGAAAGTTTGAAATAATTTCGAGGTTTCGTCTTATATATATATATATACTTAAGGTAAATTCCTATTCCTAAAAGGATTAGGATTGATAAAATAATAAAATATTAATAAGTTATAATAGTTTTAAAAGTCGAGATATATAATTTATTTGACAAACGAACTATCAATCCGTTTAAAATAGAGTTCTTAGACTATTTAAAACTAAAATATAAAATCGTTTACGGTGACGAACTTGGGACTAAAATTATATCTTAATGCATGACGATAAATAGAAATAAAAATATGCAATTGATGCTCGGGTGTTACACTTACCCATCATCAAGTTCTTCACTGAGCTGAGTACCCACAAGACTGAGATTCAAGGCGGGTTGAATAGACGTAACAGGTTAAGTAACTGAATAAAAATGTACGGATTCAGAATGGTGACATATATTTGGAGGAAGATCATCTGGTGTGTGGGTGAGTTACGCGCTATGACCTATACGGAAGGAATAGGCTTAGGGAGAGGGAAAAGTTGAGCAATGGTGGTTGTTGAGACAACCAAGTTGGGGAAATTCAGAGGCTGAGGTTGAAAGAAGTGAGAGACGGGGAAGAAATTAGGTCAAATATGGACATTTTCTTTTTCGATCGCACCTAACAAAAACCTTATTACATTGTATAAAACAAGTAATAGCTTCAGTAACATTTCAAGCTTATGATAAAAGTTGTATATTCAAAACTTATACATTGAGGGACAAAGCACCATACATATATAGCCACTTAGGATCAATCTAGTCTATTTCACGTCTAGGGGAGAAAAGGACTCGTACAGCTCCAGCTGCACCTGAGCAAGCTAACAAAGTCAGCCGTTTCCATCTTGTGCATTAGGTTTTGAGGTGCATGTGTTGAAACAATGTGTGGCTGAGGGTGCTTTGGCTGTATCTGCTGATTTAGGAATATGGCCATGCATGTATGTGACATGCATTGCTGCATGGTTGTTCATAGGCCCCCTTAATTCGAGGGAGGATAAGGGAAAACAAAAAATTTGTCTCTGAATCTCATGAAGAATTGACCAGAATGAGGCTTTGTAAGGATATCTGCGGTTTGATCAATGGATGGAACATGGTCAACCTGAATTTACTTATGCATGGTCTTCTCCCTGACAAAGTGAAGGTCCAGCTCTAAGTGTTTTGTTTTTGAATGCTGAATAGGATTATGAGCCAATGTAGTAGCCCATTGATTGTCTACACATACTCTTGGAATATGAGTATCTAAAAGATTGAGTTCCTTCAATAAGGCTTGCATCCAGATTACATCACAAGTTGCTGATGCTAAACTCCTATATTCAGCCTCTGTGCTTGACCTGGAGACCTTGCTTTGTTTCTTGGAACTCCAACTGATCAGATTTCTGCCAAGGAATACACAAATACCAGAAGTAAACCTCCTATCATCCAAACCCGAGGCCCAATCTGAATCAGCAAAAGCTGTAAGATGAAGATGAGAATTGTTTGTAAAACTCAGGCCATAAGAACATGTTCCAGAGAGGTGTCTGAGGATTCTTTTGACTGCTTTCCAATGAACATCAGAAGGAGTCTGCATAAATTGACTCACCTTATTAACACTAAAGCTAATATCTGGCCTTGTGACAGTTGAATATTGCAAAGCACCAACAATTTGTCTATATAATTTGGGGTTAAGGTTCACCATCATATTTTGAAAGAGAAGGAAGAGTGCTCATAGGTGTGGACAAACTCTTACATCCCAGCATTCCAGCTTTTCTTATGAGGTCAGTGTTGTACTTCTGCTGAGTAAGAAAAAATCCAGATTTATGAGGGATGAATTCAATGCCAAGAAAGTAGTTGAGTTTTCCTAAGTCCTTCAAGGAGAAACACTGATTCAATTTAAGGATGAGCTTTTTAATATCCTCTGGAGTATTGCCTGTGATTAGAAGATCATCTACATAAGCCAATATCAATGTGATTGATCCATTCTGATTTCTCTAAAATAGAGAGGGATCAGCCCTAGATGTCCTAAAACCAAGAGATAATAGAAAGCTACCAAGTTTGCTAGACCAGGCCCTTGAAGCTTGTTTCAAGCCATAAAGGGACTTATTCAACCTGCACACCATATTAGTAGAAACACATTGTTCAAAGCCTGGGGGAAACTGCATATATAACTCAGTATCAACATCACCATTTAAAAAGCATTATCCATACATCAAGTTGTCTAATAACCCAGGATTTTGAGATAGCAATGGACAATATAGTCCTGATTGTAGAAGGTTTAATGACAGAGCTAAAAGTCTCTGTGTAATCAAGGCCAGCCTGCTGTGTATAACCTCTTACAACCAGTCTAGCTTTGCATCTTGCCAATGAACCATCTTCATTTATTTTGGCCTTAAAAACCCATTTACAACTTATGAGAGGCTTATGAGGGGGTAAATGACAAACATTCCAAGTGTTATTCCTTAGAAGACCTGAAAGTTCTCTTTGCATAGCTTGATGCCAGTGAGGAATCTGCATAGCCTCTTTATGATTTTTAGACTCAGTGAAAGGGTCTTTGATGATTTTGAAAACTTTTGGCTTATGAATTCCTACCTTGGCCCTTGTAACCATCCTGTGAATATTCTTTGATTTGTCTATCTCCTGCAAATTATCATTAGCAACAGTAGGTGATACAGTAGGGCTATGTTCAATTGGTAAATCTATAAATAACTGATCAATAAGAATGGAAGAGGAGTGAGTTGATATAGGGGAATGAGATTGATTTGGTGATGTAGAAGGTGAAGAGTTGGATGTAGTTAGTTGAGTGTTCTGAGGAACAGAATGATCATTTCCTGAACTGGGAGGTGAGGGTTGAGGGGAAGATGTTTGTGATGGGATTAAAGGAAGAGTAATAGGATGTGCTATTGGAATTGTGGAAAGAGGAACAATATTAACAGGTGGTGCAGTCTCTGATTTGGGTTCTTTATGAAAGGGAAAGGTTTGTTCATCAAATTCAACATGCCTTGTGATGATGATCTTGTTGTTTCGCAAAAGAACTTTGTAGTGCTTGTGAGATGGCCTGTAACCTAGAAATGTACTCTTGGTGCTTCTAAACTGCAGCTTATGTTTATTGTATGGTCTTAGGTAAGGGTAGCATAAACAACTAAAAACTCTAAGAGTAGAGTAATCTGGTTTCTGTTTCAAAAGAAGTTCAAAAGGAGACCTGTGCTGAGTGTTTGGAAATGGAATTCTATTAATAAGGTAAACAGAAGTGAAAAAGGCATCATCCCAATGTCTAGTGGGCACTTGAGAATGAGACATCAAGGAAAGGACAACCTCTACAATATGCATATGCTTCCTTTTAGCCAATCCATTTTGCTGGGGAGTATAAGGACAAGAAATTCTGTGAATTATCCCTTGCTGGAGAAAAAATGAGGACAAGGTTGTGAATTCACCCCCTCCACCACTTTGAACCATCTTGATGCCTTTATTGAACTGGTTTTTGATCATAGTGTGGAAATAAATGAAGGCATTTGTAGTATCAGATTTTGATTTCAGAAGGTATATCCAAGTGTAACTTATTTTGTGATCTATGAAACTAACATAGTAACTAAAACCATGAAAGGACTTAATGGGAGATGGTCCCCATAAATCTGTATGAATTAGATCAAACATTTCATAATAATCATAAAGAGAATTAGGAAATGGCAGTTGATGAGACATTGATTGCATACAAGCTGATCATAATGATTCATTTTTATTATCAATAAAGGAAACATTACATCTCTGCAGAGCTTTTATAACAATAGAAAAAGAAGTATGTCCTAATCTACAATACCAAGTGTGTAGATTAAGAACTTTATTGGAAATAGCATAATTAACTTCAGGGTTGAAAACAGGCTGATGTGCTTGAAAGGATTTAGCAGAGGAGTGGTCTTGCAGGGAAATGAGCTTGAACATGTAAAATCCATCTTTAAGAGTTCCTTTGAGAAGGGGAGTTCATGTGGAGATGGCCTTTACAACACAATATTTAGGATAAAATCCAAAAAAGACCTGATTGTCTTGAGCAAATCGTGAAACACTGATAAGGTTCATTCTGACATGAGGAATGTGAAGTAGATTTTTTAGGTGAAAAGATGATGTATGTTTAGGAAAAGAGGATTGATCATCAACTGTAGAATCACCAAAATGAGAAATAGACATACCTGTACCATTGGCTGCTTGAAGAGTGTCATTCCCTTGATATTCAAAGGCTAAGTTGATGATGTTCATGTCATAGGTGATGTGATTGGTTGCTCCTGAATCAGGGAACCAAATGCTTTCAGAGAGGATATCTTGACCTCCAATGTTAGCCAAATTGACAGAGTTGTTGCTGCTGGAATACGAAGTTTTTGAAGGTGGAGCTGAATAACCTCTAGAGCTGTTGTTAGGGTTGAAGTGAATATCCATCCTATAGTAACACTTATCAGCTATGCGATTGTTGTAGTGACAAATCTGACACCTCGGTCTATCACCTCTATAAGTGCCTCTGCCTCCTCTTCCTCTAAAAGTTGAATTTCTTCCTCTTCCTCTTATATTGGTTCCTCTTCCTCTTATATTGGTTCCTCTTCCTCTTGAAAAACCACCTCTTCCTCTGCCTTGTGTTTGAGTTGTTGTGAGATTGACAGAAAAAGATGGATCAGCTCCTATGCTCTCAACAGTTTCAAGCCTGTTCTCAAAGCTTAACAGGATAGAGTGAGCCTCTCTAAGGTCACAAAGAGTAGCTCTTGCAGTTATAGAGACCACTACAGGGTTGTATTCAGCACCTAAGCCTGAAAGAAGATGCAAAATCTGACTCTGATCTGAGATCCGTTCTCTAGTAGCTGCAATCATGTCACAGCAAGACTCGATTTTGTTGATGTACTCTCTTATGTTAAGGGATTCCTTCTTCATAGTTTGGAGCTGCAGTCGATATTGCATTGCCTTGGCATTGCTCTCATTGGCAAAGCTGGTTTGTAAGGCTTCCCAGATCTCATTTGATGAGGTTAATCCCATTGTAGTAACTAAAACACTCTCTGACAAGGAAGAGAGCAACCAAGACGCCAAGAGTTGATCTTGTTTTATCCATGATGAGTATGCTGGATTAAGAGTTTGCTCTCCTTCAGATGAACTTGGGAGAAATTGATTTGGTATAATGCAGGCTCCAGTAAGGAAATCAGATAAGCCATATCCTCTATAGCTGTAAGGACCTGCTGCCTCCACATCAGATAATTGCTATCATTTAGCTTAATGCTTTGGAGCTGACTTTGTAGTGGAGTAATTGGTTCAATATTACAATCAAAAACGTTTGTTTGTGAAATAAGGGAAAAAGGTTGGGCCATAGTTGCAGATGTAGGTCAGAAAAGAAAGCAACAAAAAATAAATTGCAGATGGTTCAGAGACAAGCAATTAAATGCCAGCTCTGATACCATATAAAAGAAGTAATAGCTTCAGTAACATTTCAAGCTTATGATAAAAGCTGTATATTCAAAACAGGAAAGCTGAGATCTTTTAGTTATACAAAATGCATTACTGAACTTATACATTGAGGGACAAAGCACCATACATATATATCCATTTAGGACCAATCTAGTCTATACACGTGTAGGGGAGAGAAGGACTCATACAGCTCCAGCTGCACCTAAGCAAGCTGATAAAATTAGCCGTTTCCATCTTGTGCATTAGGGTTTGAGGTTCATGTGTTGAAAAAATATGTGGTTGAGGGTGCTTTAGCTGTATCTGCTGATTTAGGAATATGGCCATGCATGTATGTGATATGCATGGCTGCATGGTTGTTCATACATTGCCGATGGTATATTGTAATATACATTCTACACAACTGAATATACAAGATGGTATTTAAAGCATACGTTCTAAACAATTAAATATACCAGAAGGTATTATATTATATCATTTGAAAAAGTTGTTATTCTAGAACGGGTAATGTAAGTACCTTCTAGAAACATAATATAATTAGAACTATTTTAAAATATACCTTCTAGATTTCATTTTTTCAGAAAGTACTTTTTACACCCATTCTAGGATACACCTTTTTATTACAAAAGTACCATCGGATAGATATTTTAGAAGGTAAGATAAACAATCGTTTTAGATTATCCATTTTTTATTATTCGTTCTAGAATATCTCTTCAAGAATATGTTTTTTTGTACTAGTGAAACTGAAGATGAAGTTTCATTTTTTTTATTGCAACCATGCAATTCGTCAAGTGAACCAGTGAAAGCTGATTACGGCCATTTCGGAGGACAAAAGACCTCTTTCAAATTCCTTCAATCGGGATTTTATTGGGTGACGCTTTTTTAAAGATGCTCATGAATTTTTTAAATCGTGCGACCAATGCCAATGGACCAAGAATATTAGAAGTTATATAAGATGTCACTGATGAGAAACCTCGTTGTGGAAATGCTCGATGTGTGGGGTATAGACTTTATGGTCCAGTTCCCCACCTCCTTTGATTTCGAGTACATTTTAGTGGCCATCGGCTATGTTTCTAAATGGGTTGAAGCTATCCCCATAAAGATGTGCAACGTCAAGGTCGTACTAAAGTTCGTACAATAGAACTCCCTTAGTAGGATTGGGTTCCCGAGATCCATCATTAGTGATGGAGGTAACCTTTTTTGTAACAAGTTGTTTGCGAGGTTGATGGCACAATATGGGATCAAGTCTAAAGTGGCCACGACGTACCACCCTCAAACGTCGGGATAAGTGGATACAAGCAACAAGAAAATCAAAGTGATCCATGATAAAACCGTCTTACCTAGCAAGACGGATTGGTCATAAAGATTTAAAATGCTCTTTGGGCTTATAAGATGGCACACAAGACGGTCTTAGGAACAATCCCCTACCTATTGGCATGTGACAAGGCTTGCCCTCTGCTGGTCAAATTTGAGCATTGATCTTATTGGGTTATACGAGCCGTGAATTACAATTTGAAGCAAGTTGGCGATGTGCAAGGATTACAACTTAAAGAGCTCAACAAGATTAGTAATTATGCTTATTTGAATGTCGAGATCTACAAAAGGAAAGTGAATCTTCAACACAATAAGAAGCTCGTTACTAAAGATCTCATGGCTGGTATGCAAGTCTTGCTCTATAACTCTTATCTCTGTTTATTTCCTGGAAAGCTAAAGTCACGTTGGAGTGGTCTATTGTTGATTGAGAAAGTGATGTCATATGGAGTGGTGAAGTTAGTAAATGAAAAGACTCAAGAACACTTCCAAGTCAACGACAATCGGGTTAAGTCATATTTCCAAGGATCAAAGTCAACTCAAGATGTGGAGTCCAACACTTTCACAGACCCCCCTACCAACTAATTGACATGGAGGCAACCCAAGAATTTCGTATCCTTATTATGAAATATTTGTATTATTGTATATTTGTCCTTTAATTTTTCTTTTCTCTTTCGATTTATTGTTATTTTCCTTTTGGTTGTGTTGTAGGGAGTATTATGTTAGGGATAGAAGGTAGATTATGCACTCCTGGAGGCGTTTCGAAAAATCTAAGGTTTTGCTCAAGAAATAGTGGTCAAAGCAGCAAAATTGAGGCCCCACGGACATAGACAACTCATTGATAAATGTGTATGTCGATGCGCAGTCGAACAAGGACTTCCACCCTCATTGATGGCCCATCAACAAAGCATCGATCAACACAAGACTCTCACTTTAACCTGTAGATTGCCTATTGATCAATGCATGGTAGACGCATAGCCCTCTATTGGTCCATTCAACATCTCGTCAATAGCTTTTTAACTAATGTCTTATTGATGCAAAACCTTATGTTGTACCCATCAATGGTATATCGATTGATGCCCAGTCAATGCATAACCCTCTGTTGATCCTGTCAACAACCAGTCGATAGCCCGTTCACTTAGGTCTTTTCGACGCAAAGATCTCTATTTCTACCATCAATGGCCCATCCATCGACACCCCTGAATCGAGCTTTTTACGCTTAAAAGTTAAAAGCTCGTCCGCAAGAGAACGGAGCTATTATAAGCGACAAGCTTGACTCGAGTCGAATCTCAAGGAATTGCAATCGACGTTGATAAATGTTTGCTTAACATATCTATAACTAAACACACGATCACTTTCAGGGTTTGGTTTTTATAAACTACGAATTGAAAAAACGAGAATACAAAAAATCCAAACTAATTAAAAATGATGAAAACTAAAATTTATAAAATGAAAGAACAAACATAATTGAACAAGCTAATTAAAACTAAATCGTACATGAATTACTGAACTAATCACCAATCAGACATAAACTTAAAACGAGAAGAAAAGTAAAGATTTACGAACTAAATTAACGAGTCGAATTCTAAAACAAATGTACAAACATTAAAATCCAAAGTTTACCAACATTAAATCCATAAGCAATTAAAGTATGTTTGGAAAACTTATAAATTAGGAGAAATCAACAGCAATCCAATGGTGTTACAGCAGCGTTAAAAGAACTCGATCAACGGACGAAGAAGGAACACGGTAACGACGAATTCTTCAACCCGAATCTTAAATATAAGTGAAAGGAATATGAACCGAGGGATTTCTATAGTATTTTGGACCTTTCCCCAAGTTCCCTACTTGCTTTTCTGAAGAAAATGATGGGTTTATATAGTTTTCACAAAAATAACCACTCAAACCGTCAGAGCGTCGATCGACGCAAGCCACGTCTCGGCGTCGACGCGAGCCAGGATGCTGCGTCAACTAGGCAGTGCAGCTACGCGAGACAGGATTGACGCTACTGCATGTTTGCGTCGACCTTGAGTCGACAAATGGTCGATCGACGCGGGAGTCGAAGGTTAGTGGGTCGATCGACGAGGGCATGGATCGACACTACGGAGAGTTTACGTCGACCCGACATTGATCGACGCGAGCGTCTACGGGCGTCGATGGGGCGCTGGTTGCGGGCGTCTGTAGGACTTTGTCACGTCGCACGTCCCATCTTCTTCACTTCGAAGATGAAACAAGAAAACTACGCAAAACTATACGTTGACTTATAAAATAAGGGATAAAAACATTAAATGATATAAGAAATGAAAAATACCAAAGAGAAGAGAAACGAGAAGATGGTAACCCTAAAACCTGTAAAAATAAATAAAACACAATGCAAAAATACACGAAAAACACATACATCCGACCCATTTCTTGTTTGGCCCGATACATGTGCTGGGTTATAAAACACCACAACCCCCCTTCCTTTCTCATTATTTTTCTTTCATTTCATAAACTCTCCCAGCCATCCCTCTCTTACTTTCTCTTGCTTCTTATAATTTCGGCAACTTTAATTATATTCCAGTGATCCTCTGGCTACGGTCTAGCAACTCCGGCTACTTGCAACCTTCGTTCAAACTCTGGCAACGAATTTCCTCCATTTATTTCCACAACAATACCCGATCCCATTACATCCAGAATTGATGTCATTTCATTTGAAAACTGAGGTACTTCACTTGGTCCTAATCATTCTTTGTCGTATTAGAATTGTTTGGTTCGATTGGAGTTTCTATTGTTCATGTTTTCTTCAAGCTCTCCACTTAGAACCAGTTTCATGTTATGAGGAATAAAGAGGACGCCATCTACGCCACTTATAAAATCCTCCCCCACATGAAATTTAAAAGTAAGAGGTGACAAACGTTACAAAACTCGAGCTTTATGGGTTATGGTGACTCATCAATGATCGATGCCCACGCCTATTACCTCTTCTATTGAACAGTATAAAAAACATCTTTGAGAAGAAACCCAACAACCAGATGCCTCTCCTCTCATTTGCCCCACTCATAAATGGCCTTGCCCATCACTTTGGGTGCAGTCCGGTCAAGATGGATCTCATGGTGATTGGGATCACCTACCTCCTGATGGACAAACGTACCATGATGAGTATGCCCCTCCCTCGAGACCTGGAGCAAGGTGGATCATCGGCTCACCATGAAGGAGCAAGTGAGGAAGGTTTATACACCTAATCGGGCCCACGCTAAGGTTGGGATCAATTTATTGAGGTGATCCAGGATTTCCAAATGAGGATGTTCAAGAAATATCAACTTATCAATGAAATAATTATTAGCAATCATCAAAGTAATCATCGAAGTTTTTGAAAACTTACGGCTCTCCTCTCCCAATTCGAAGAGCATTTAGGCCACTCGTCTTCTTCTCAAGCAACCGGCTCCCATCCAGAGATGGATCTTGATGATGATCCTCCCACCTAGTAGCCTTTGAAAGTTTTTTTGCATATTTAAGTTTTATTTATTATCGAGTCTTATGTTGCCGTGTATATCGTTTTCTTCGCTCACCCTTTTTTGTAGACAAATCTCACTTTAACTGCCCGTTAGACGTCACCTCACACTTTGTTTCTCACTAAAAGCACAATTATAAGGGCGTATCTCTCTTCCTTCCATTTTACCTTTTCGTATTATTTATGAGCAACGTTGACATTGCTTAAGTTTAAGTGTGGGGGTTTGTGTCTGTGTTTATAATATTCTTATGCTGGCTTGCATGTCATAATGATTGAGTCGTGATATGTTGACGTTGCTTGGAACTTTGGAAAAGTGACGCGGTTATTTTCTTGTGGATATGTTGTTTAGACTTTTATTCGACACTATTATAATTGTGGGGCATGAAGTGTAGGAATCTTATATAAGTGTATTTTTCTTTTGCTATACATGCAGTATTTTGAAAAAATTGAATACTTTTTACTAGCCTTGTTCTCGATTACCCTCTATAGGATTAATTGTAAATATTTTGTTTTCTTTTGAAGACATCAAAAAATCCACGTACGTATCGAGAAATGTTGTGAGTTGCAATTAGCAAAAAGTGATCGGAGTCAATGAACTCTCATTTTTGAGATGTAAATATCTTGTTCATCTAATACCTCACCTTTACGAGTACTCAAAAAAGTACAAGAAGAAAAATCTTTGTACAAATGATATCTATATAATAAGTCGTGCAACCCTTGTACGCATTTTTATCTTTAATTTTTATAAAATTTTGTAAAGAGGTGTATAGATGACGGGGCTAGTAGGATGCCGATTTAGTGGTTTTGAGCACGGATAGATCTTGTCCAGTGCATGGACTAGAGGCTTGTATGAAGGAAAACTCATCATATTAGTCATCGGTATTAAGGTCTAAATCTCATATCTCAAAATTTTGTAGACGTACTCCACTTTAGGTTTTGATTGAGTAAATGCATTAAAATGCATTATTTCTCTATTCATTCGTGTGCATTAGTCTTAGTTTATCAGGGGATTTGATTTTTCTTGTCTATCTTTAGGTTTTGTTTTGCTTGAGGATAAGCAAAAATCTAAGTGTGGGGGAGTTGATATGTTCATATTTTTTTGTGTTTTCGGTTTGTTTTCATATCCTATTTTATGTGTTGTAGTGGGATTTGAGTCGCTTTTTATCTTGTTTTTCTTTCTTTTGTCTTTTAAGTAGCTTGTGTCAACTTTTTATTGTTTTATTATGTTTTCAAATATCTTTTGATAATATTTATGTTAGTTTGATTTATCTTATCTTTTTGAACAGTCGAGCAGAGCCTAGTGCGTTCCTGAGAATCACGACCAGCTCAAATCTGCAAAAACACACATGGGTTCAAAAGACACATCCATCGATCGATGCAATATTGATGCACCATCGACGCGCATATCCCCCCACTCACCCGCATCGAAAGCGAGATTCGATTAACCTGCCAAGGAATTTACGCCACCGTCAATCGACATGCCACATCGATGCATCATCGACGTGCACCTACCGCCCGCATCGACAACATGAGTTGATTGACCAGCCAAGAACTTTATGCGACCGTCGATCGACACAAAACATCAAATGGAGCTTCGACATGCTACTGTTTCTCATCTTTGACCGTCACAGTCGATCGACACCTAATCGATGACAATGATACCGTAGATCCATTCCAATCGACGATAAATTGATGGTCGGTCATTTCTTGGTAAATTTACCATGGTGCCTCCTCGACCCACTCCATATATGTTACAACATTTCCCAGATGTAGCTTAGACCTGCAACCTTCCTATTTCTGACCTAGAAGGGTTTTTTCTCACCAATATTGTTTTTCCACCATTCCATTTTATAATCTAAGAATAAACCTAGCTTGTTTTCTTGATTTTGAGACGAAGATAATCTGGATTATGAGATGCTAGCTCGTGTGGAGTAGCTTCATCTCTTTTGACTTTAAAGATTCATAGAATTTGTTTGTGTAATTTGCAATTCTTGAGTTCTAGCATTTTTCTTGTTATTTTCAATAATTATTTGGAATTCTCAACTTTTTTTTGTATGGATTTTAGTTTAATTGGAGAGACTGGTGTTTAATTTATTAATGAAGGGTAATTTTACTCCATTGTCATCTTCTTGCTTTCAATTCAAGGTTGTTACTCCTTTGGTGTATTTAGAACATAAGTGATTTTGTAATTCCTTTTAGATTTTGATGTGGATCTCGAATACTTTCTTTTTCTCTCCATATTTTATTCTCTTTATTTTTTGTGTCCATTTTCCATGTTATTAACTATTTCATTATTTGTATTAATATGTTGTTAATAGATTGGTATGTTTTTATTCAACTCGCTTTAGTTATATTTCTGTCATTTTTGAAAATCAAAATTAATGTTTATTAATCTCGCTCTTATTTTAATTATGTTAAAATGAAAATTTCGATTCTGATTGCAATTCTTCGAGAGATTCGACTCGAGTCAATCTTTCTACTTACAATTGCTCTGTCGTCTTGCTGACGAGCTTTTCTAAAAAAGTAAGTGTATTTGATTCAAATATCTTGGAGGTTGTATTGGAAAGTCTGGATTGATTTTTGGTACTATATTTTTTATTATTTGATTGTTTTATGAATATGGGATTTCTGATTATAATTATTTACAAATGTGGGTTTTGATTATACTATATTTTGAAATTTTATTTGAGTTTTTATCTTAATTAAATGCAGATTTATTTTTCGGGTGACAATTGGGAAATTATCTCAGACTTGATTGTACATTAAGTTTGATCAAGTATTTCAATTTTTTCCACTGATAATCTGGTACTGTTAAATCGGTGATAAAAAGTTTTTGAACCAATGTGTTATTAAAACAAATCAAATCGAGTGAGTTTTAGTTTTGCTATCACTCTTAATTCAAGGTGGAGGAATTAGAATTGGCCATTTTCTTGAGAATCTAAACTGCTCATTGATGGGTTGCATAGATTTTCGCTCATTCATTATTTGGCTACTCCTTTCACTGTCGTTTAACCAAATTGCATGCACAAATTTGTGAAGATTTGATTAATTATTTAGGTAAAAGTACCAAAGAGCTTCTTTGAGACATGTTGGTGATTTTGTTGGCTCTTCGTATGTTCTAAACTGACCCTTAGATTATTATTGAGACGTGCTAGTAAGAAGCCACATCAGTTTGAAAATCAAAACCATAATGTATGAGTGATTACAAATATTTTTTATTATCAAATTGACATTTGTGTGTTTCAGATGTTTGTAGATAATTGACACCACTTTTTTTTTTTTTTTTTGGTTATAGCTAAAGAGTCAAATATATGATGGGCATGATGGACCCAAAAAGATTGGTTTACCAAGAAAATAGAGTGCTAACCTCAAATAGGTGCTAGGAGACTTGATAGACCTCCAGAAAACTCATGACGACCTAATCAACCTGCAAAATAGAACCCAAGCCGGATAGCGGACAACCCCGGCGTAGGCCCTCCAATACTTAAGTCAGATGTTGTGTGAGAGAGATATATGAGAGCTCAAAATGTAGGATTAAAAAATCAACTTAGAGAGAAAAGTGAGGTCTGAGTTCTTTACGTATTCCCAATTTAGGGTTACCATCTCCTATTAAAAATATATTACCTTAAATAATGACCGACTTAAAATTAGGATTTCTCTTGTATGCTATGTTTCCATTGATAATAGAACTCTTATTAATTACCATAATAACCATATGCCCATATCCATGTCATGTCTTTAGTCCGGTGAGACCCTATACCTTAACCCATATCAGCCCACCAAGGCCCAAGACCATGTAAACCATAAAAGCCAAACTTTCAATAACGAGCCACCACTCAGTACCGAGCTGTCAAAATATCATTTTACCTGATAAGAGCTCGTCTTCCCACATAAGATCTTGCCACTCCTATACAAGAGGTCTCCACTTTCAAAATAGCTCGCCCCCTATTAAAAGGTTGCACCTTCCAAAAGAAGAGGTCCCTTCCTATATCCCTACAAACCTGCATGTTCGCCGACCTGGATATTTGATGTCGAATCATCTAGCCCCCCACATTCTACTTGAATAAGATAGGAAATCAAGTTGAAATCTAATTATGAGTAACCCTAGAAGTCAATTCGATGCACCCCTTGGTAGGGGAGTAAGTGAGTTGAGCCGGCTCGTGAGTTATTTGGGATCGACTCGAGAAAAGCTCAAAATTGACTCGAGGTTAATCGAGCCGAGCTCGAGCTCGAGCTACTCGATTATGTATCGAGCTCGAACTCGAGCTCAGTAAAACTTGATTCGATAGGCTTGCGAGCCTAATCGAGCTTTACTAGATTTACTATTTTATCCTTATTATACTCACTTATTTACATATATACCTTAGATGTTTAATAAAAATTAATATTAAGTATTTTATTTTATGTTTTTTAGGTTTTTTTTAATATTATGTAAATCGAGCCGAGCTCGAGGTTGTCGAGTTTTCAAACGTGCCGAGCTCGAGCTTGAGAAAATTGATCTCGTTCGAGCTCGAGCTTCGAGTTTTGCAGTGGAGCTTGAGCCTGACAGTGTTCGGCTCGGCTCAGATCGATTACACCCCTACCCCTTGGTAAAGCGCGAAAACCATCAAACGTCACCTCCAATTTATAGAAAATTAAATCCATATTGTTGTCATGTCGGACACGTGTCAGAAGCCCATTTCCTTGTAATATATTTATTCCTGTGGGCCAAAAAATGAAAAGCCCACAAAAAACCTTGCCAACTTTCACGTCGCCCAAAAAACCATTGTGTCTTCTCAAATTACGCTGCTCCCATAGCACCCTTTCAACTTCGTCTATTCATATTTCAAAAGAACAAAAGCCAATATTCACCATTTTTCTCTACAAAAAAACCCTCACGAACTCTTCAGCAAAAACTAAAGTTATCCGTTGATTCAAAAATTCCAGCACCACAAGCTCATTTCGCGTTGACGTCATGTGTAAGTCCCCCTAATTTATCATCTTTATACTGATTACTCCATTTTATTGTGAATTTCTGTTTCTGAACACATTTCTTTTCATCCCCCTCCCCATTATATCACTGTATATGGCGAATTTAGATTCCTCTGAATCTGATTCCCAAAACCCTAACTCTTCTATTCCAATCATGCCGTCTGAGATGGAATCTGTAGAAATTCCTCTAACCCGACCGAGAAGAAGAAAAAACATCACCACACCCCGATCCGATTTAGTCGATGAATTGACGGGAAGCCCCTCCTAGTCTGAGCTTGAAGCTCAGACTAGAACTTTGACCAAGGGTATTCCCAAAGTAATTCCCCTAATTCAACCAGAGACACCTTCAACTTCTACTCCTCCTGGTTTTTTCTTTTCTAATCCCTTAACAGTTGTACCTCCATCGTCTCATGCCTACCCGCCTCCTCTCCCACGAGCTACCCGGATAACCATTGAGAACCTCTGGTTACTCCCAGATCAGAGTAAGCTTGCAGCATTCACCAAAAGACTCAACCCCCAGATACCACCAAATTTGTCCAACCTGAAGCTGAAAAAAATTATCCAGACCATCCTCCTCCAAACCACATTACCCTTTTTTATGAACACCTGGGATCAGGAATTAGGTTTCCCTTGCATCCCTTCTTTATCACAGCTTCCCATAAGTACAAAGCCCCCCTATTTCAGATGACCCCCAACTCTATTAGGTTCATAACTGGGTATGTAATCTTATGTACATATTATAATGTAGAACCTGGTGTAGATTCTTTCCATTTTTGTTTTTAAATAAAAAAGAAAAAAGGCTCCTTTTAAATTTCTTCATGTCAAAAGATGCATTTCTTAGTTAGTCCCTCGTCAAAAGTCCAGGAGTGTCGAGCCAAGTTTATTTTCCTTTACTGAGGCAAACCCTGGCCATTCCCCACAGAATGGAAGAAGGCCACCCCTCCTGAAGAGGCAGTGCCCACCAAAATAAATTACCCTACTAAATACCAATGATATTTTAGCTTTCTTGAACAATGGAGCAAGCTCCCCTGTAATGTAAGATTCACAGAGGGTGTATTCTTTTCTGGGCATCAGCCAGCGACCTCTGCTCATGACAAGACCTGAATTCGGTAGGTCTACTACATCATATATATCTCTTTTATTCTTTATCCTACATAAAAACATAAATTAACCCACTTTTCCTGCTCGTAGAGCAACTCATACTTGATTGTGTGTCCTCGAGATCGGAGGGCGGAGCTGTGGTCCAACCAGATTCAAATCCAAGTATGACTTCTGCAACTCCAGCTCCTGTTGTAAAAAACGAAAAGGAAATGGAGTTCTCCTTGGCCGCAAGAGATAAACCAGAGGAGGCCACATATTCGGATGACCAAATGCCAATACGAGGGGCAATTGGCAAAAGAAAAAAGAAAAGAACAGTCTACGACCAAACTCCAACATAGCCTGCGTCTCCCCTTCCAAAACGTCGCCGCACCCAGAAAGCATTTGGTTCGAGCTGCCAAACTCTGGATAAAGGCCTTTCACAATGTTACCATGCCGATCAGATCCGGTCCTTCCTCCAAAAACAAGTGATAACCCAGGTAATTTATTTTCAAAAAATGACATATCTCATTATATTTCTAACTCATAATGCATTCTTATTGTTTCTTATAGTATAGATGCAACCTCTGATGACATCCCTGTCTAGCCACCTGTTGGCGACAACCTCTGAGGTATAATGGAAGAAAGCATGTGACGAGTTGATAGCCCAAGCCGACAGACAAACAAAAAAGTTATCTTTGACATAAGGGGAGCTGGATGAAGCTCGTCGCCAGCTAACGGACCAAGGA
This sequence comes from Phtheirospermum japonicum, assembly GCA_014905375.1. Taxonomy (NCBI): domain Eukaryota; kingdom Viridiplantae; phylum Streptophyta; class Magnoliopsida; order Lamiales; family Orobanchaceae; genus Phtheirospermum; species Phtheirospermum japonicum. The sequence continues at coordinate 2,967,758 of BMAC01000008.1, read as the reverse complement.
GAGGAGCTGAACCTCGTAAGATGTCAGTTGGAAACAATGAAAGAGGAGGCCGCTAGGCTAGAATCAGTGAGGTCAGAGATCACTCGACTGGGGAGGGCCAAATAGAGTTGGAGGAGTTATTACTGGTGAAAGAGAGTGAAAATAAAGAAGCAGCATATGTGGCACGCCAGCAGGGGTTGTGAATTTGTAATCCTTTCATTATTTAAAATTTAAACCGACGCTGTTTTTGGACAAAGGTCGTCGAACCTTTTTGAGGACCGAGGTGGGCCAAAAGTTCATAGAGGCTTATAGAGCCAGAATGATCAAGACCTATTGCCACACAACACACTTTCTACAGAAAGTAGGAAAAGGGGCCAAATTGTGGTTCAACACCACGGTCGAGCGAGCCCAAGCCCAACTTCAGGAAGCAAAGATTAATTTTTAGTTGGATAAGAAGAATTTGGAAGGCAGTCTACTCCTCTTCTATTTTTGGCGCAGCAATGATAAGTAGGATCCAAAGGCCACCTAGTGGACTAAATGCACGAGCTAGGTAATACAGAAGATCGGGCTTAGCAGTGATCTCGACGCCCCTCTTAACGACCTAGTTCCTTCCTGTAATGTGTAAATTTCTAGCTCTTTCCATGTAATAAGACTTTGGCCTTCCAAAAGTTTAGCTTGCCATGTATGAATTCGCTTATTACATCCTTCATGCCTTAACATCAACATCATTGAGTTCCCCCATTAGACCTATAACCATGAAATTTGTTAAGAACAAATCATTTAATAAAGCGGGAACACCATAAAACCTGTCGACCTCGTAGGCCTTAAGTAGCTTTGTATAACCATAAATCCATGAACCTTTCCATAAGGTTAGAATATCATTATATATGATATACTAACTTAAGAATAACCATAAAACTTGATATCACCATGTGTGTACCAATCTTAGAGAGATCATACCTAATAAAACCATGGTATAGTACAGATGATCGAGAAACCACTCAATACCTTAATAAATCATAAGAGACCAAGAATACTACTCAGTACCTCATGTTAAAATAAGTCAAACAAGGCAACACAACCAGGTCGCATTAACTCAATAAATCAAACCATAGGCAACCAAAAAAAATACCTAGTCCCCCATATTTAAATGATGCAAGCAGAGAAAACTGCTAAGTCACATCATCACATAATCTCATAATTGTATAATCACATAATCACAAAGTATACTACATAGACACTCAGCAAAAATAACTTAATAAATATACTAATAAAAACATATCACTATCAGAGAACGTGTTAGTCAAACACATTCTCCTAGATACTCAACAAAGTAAAGAATATGTTAAACAAACATACTCAAAGCTCATAACCAAATGTTGCAAGGGACATGTTAGTCAACCATGTTCCTCATAAACTTAACCATATACAATCCATTCATAAATCCATCGCCGACCTAATGAAAGCGTTAGCCCATAACCATATCTATAAAACCATCACCGACCTAATGAAAGCGTCAACCCATAACCATATCCATAAAACCATCACTGGCCTGATGAAAGCATCAGCCCATAACCATATCCATAAAACCATAAGACTCATAGAATGTCGTATGAATAATCCTCTATTCATCACTGATCTAAATAATCATCATCCCATTATTTGTAAAAAGAGTGCATAAAAATATGAATCCATCGCTGACCTAAATAAGTGTTAGTCCGTAGTAATTGTAATAAAAGATAGGTAATCTATCCACAGCCAAAGGATTTAGGCGTAGTACTTCTTTAAATGGAAGATATCCCAACTCCTTTGTAATGCTTTGCCCTTTTGTCCTCGAGCACATATGCACCTCCTTTTAATACCTTGATGACCTTGAATGGTCTTATCCAACTAAGATCCAATTTTTTCATAGTATGATTGCATAGAATCACTTCCAAACTAGATAGCAGACCTGGAAATATCTTCATTTCACTCTCTTGTTATAGGTTGCATGAATCCTTTATTTGTATCTTCCACGCGTGTTGCAGCTTAATCACGTATTTCGTCAATTTTTTCCAAAGTATCCCTAGCCAATCGCTCGGTTTGTTCCTCATTGAATGTCTCTAATCAATGACATCCTCCAACTATCTCTGTTGAAATGACAACTTCCATACCATAGACCAAGCTGAAGGGTGATTAACCTATAGTAGTTCATAGAGTAGTTCGATAAGCCCATAAAACGGAAGAGAGCTCCTCAAGCCAAAGTCCCCTTGCCTTTTCCAGTCATAATTTAATTTCCTACACAATAATACAAATAGTGACCTAGACTTGTCCATTAGCTTGGGGGTGCACTACAGAAGCAAATCGTTGTTTCATCCCCATCATTTTACACAAATCCTACATCATATGCCCATTGAATTGTGCATCGTTATCCAAGACCAACACTCGCGGAACGCCATACCTGCAAAAAATGCTGATAAAAATAAAATCAATGATGTTGTGCTCGCCAATATTCATCACAACCTTGGCCTCCACCCACTTCATAAAGTAATCATCTGCGACCACCAGATGGAGCTTTTTGTAAGGTGTTCTCAGAAATGCCCCCACAATATCAATACCCCTTTGCGCAAACGGGCAAGGCGAGCTCATCACCATTATATCTTCTGCGGGTACATGAATAATAGGTGCATGCATCTGATATTTCCTGCAAGTCATAACGAGCCTGCCTGCCATACCTTCCATCCTTGGCCAGAAAAAACCAACTTGCAAAGCTATCCCAATTAATGCCCTACTCTTTGCATGATCTCCACAATACCCCTCATGTATTTTTGTAGAACCTCCAGCCCTTCCTCTCTCGACAAGAACTTCAAGTATGGACCAAAGTGAGATCTCTTGTACAAACACCAATTCATCAAATAGAATCACGCTACCATCCTGGCATCCTTGGTGGATAAATGCATATTTCTAGCGACCACCTTATCCAGAATCTCCCGAATCAGTGTCCGCCAATCCTCTCTTTCATCTATTTCCATAATCTCCTTTCCTTTCTCCACGCTACTATGTGCTAACTCCATCAATGTTATGATCTGCTCTAGTGTGTTATCAGCTCACGGTAGATGTTTTAACCAATGCTCTTCGAATTCAGCTACCCCATCTTTAAGCTTTTTCAAGCATTTTTGCATGTGCTTCTCTCTTACTTCAAAAGACCTATCATACTGGCGAGCTACTAGTTGTGAGTTAATGTATGCCTTTATTCGCCTTGACCCTAGGTCACTTGCCATTTTTATAACTTGTAGAAATGCCTCGTACTCAGCTTCATTATTGGAGGCTTTAAAACCTAACTTGAGTGCAAAATCGAGATTTTCCCCTTTCGGGCTAGTCACAACGACTCTTAGGATAGCCTTTGATGTCATAGTTGATCCATCCACGTGAAAGAACCATGCCTTTTGCTCAGAACCATCCTCTGTCGAACGCACCATCTATTGTAAAAAAATCCGCCAATACTTGAGCTCTAATTGTTGTTATGGGCTCACATACCACATCGTACTTGCTAAGCTCAACTGCCCACTTCACCAATCATCCAGATACATCTAGATTATTCAAAACCTGTTTGAGAGCTAAATTAGTGCGTACCTTAACCTTGTGACCCAATAAATAAGGCTGGAGCTTCCTCGCCATGTAGATTAATGCAAATATACCTTTCTCAAGCCCTGAATAGTTCAGCTTCACTCCTCTCAGCATCCTGCAGATATAGTAGATAGGTTCTTAAACACCTGCATCTTCCCTGATTAGTACCGAGCTTACAGCGACCTCTCCAATCGATATATAAATGATCGAATCCTTGCCCGACATAGGTTTAGTCAGCAATGAGATTTCAGCCAGGCACTACTTAAGCTTATCAAAAGATTTGCCGCCTCCTTGGTCCATTTAAACTTGGATCATTTCCTCAATGTTCTGAAAAAGAGAAACCCTTCTCCGCTGACCTGGATATAAAACGGCTAAGTCCTACAATGCGACTAGTTAATACCGGCACATCCCTCAAAGTTCAAGGGGTTGGGGCATCTCCATTACATCTCACACCTTCTCCTTTTCACCTAGATGCCCCTTTATATCACCATATACCCCAAAAATTTGACTGGCCGAACACCAAACACACACTTTTTTGGGCTAAGACGTATGTCATATTTCCTCAGTATGGCAAAAGCCTTCCTCAAGTCCTCCACATATGAGACTTCCTTCTTGCTTTTCACTAGAATGTCATCCACATAGACCCCCATGGTTGACCCTAACCTATCTCTGTACATCTTGTCTACCAACCATTGATAGGTCACCCCTGCATTCTTCAATCTGAATGGCATAGAAACAAAATATTATGTACCTGTCGAGGTCACAAAGCTCACCTTGGGCTGGTCCTCCTTCACCAATGGAATATTATGGTACCCCTATGACACGTCCATAATGCTTAGCAACTCGCAACCTGAAGTTGAGTCAACCAGTTGGTCGATACATGGTAATGGGTAATGATTCTTTGGCTCGGAAATCAACACACATCCTCCACTTCTGCCCAGTTTTAGGTACCATAACAACATTGGATAAATATTCCATGAATTGGATCACCCGGATGTGGCCACCCTTCAATAACTTTTTCACCTCTTCCTCGATCACCTTGTCTAGCTTCGCTCCAAAATGTCTCCTTTTCTATCGTACAAGTTGCGCCTGCGCGGCCTCAGGAGATACTCCTGGCAGTTCCTCATCCCCAAAAGTGAAGTTATCTCCAAATTCTTTCAACAAAGCAATTATCTCCTTCTTCACTTTTTCCACCATTTGAGTCCCTAAATAGGTAGTACACTTTGGTCCCTTCCACCAACTTAATCTTCATAAGTTCTTCATGAGGTCGGACAGTCCTCCTCCTCCCTCATCTTCTTTGAACTAAGTATCCCTTCTTGCCCATCACCACTTCTTTCTCGCTTTGTTTCAATCATCCCCTTTCTCACAATCATCTGGAAACAAGATCGAGTGAGCTGTTGTTCTGATATTATTATGCCCACCTTGTCTCCTGCTGGATACATTATGCTCATGTGGTAGGTGGAAGTAACTGCTTAGAATTCGTTAAGAGCAGATCGCCGCAATATAACATTGTATGCTTAGTTTCCCTTGGTGATCAAAAACTTCAGCTCCTTCTTTACCCGTAGCTCACCTTTTCCCCATGCAACCGGGAGTACCATCTCTCCTTTAGTGATAACCTGCATGCCATTAAAAGCGTAAATAAGTCTTTATACAAGTCGTACCTTTGACTTTAAATTCATCTGATCCAAGCACTCTCGGTATATGATATCAACTGAGCTCCCATTGTCCACAAACACCCGTCCGACTTCATATCCTGCTAACTTAGCCTCAATCATGAGTGCGTCATTATGTTCTACCTTCGAACCACGTCGTTCTTGTAGATCAAAAGAAATCACTGGTCCTAATGCTGGGGGTTGCCTGTTAATAGCAATGACCTTACATGGTCCCGGACGGGCTGCCTTTATGTGTCTTTTTCATACATTATTTATGTCTCCATCTATTGGCCCACCGAAAGTCATGTTTATTATCCCCCTATTATTCCCTGTGGTTCGTCTTCATTCGGTCCATTTTTGTCCCTCCTGTCGTGGTTGTCCCTCCGCCTGCGCTGGCAGACGTCCTCTTGGAGGTGGCGGGGGAAATGATTGTCTTTGTTCTCGAGATTTCTTATCCTTGTACATTACCTCTTTCAAGTGCTCCGCTTTAATTAGCCTTTCAATCTCCTCCCTTGAATGACTGCATCACTTGGTTGAATGACCATAGTTATTGTGAAACCTGCAAAAGAACTGAGATTTTGGGTTAGTAGGAATTAGTGTGTAACCCTATGGCCATCTGATATCGTTAGGTACTTGACGCTCCATAATTAAGAACACCCTCACTTGTATAAACGCTAAAAATGCGAAGTCCTCTTCTCTCCATATTCTTCCTAATATCCTGGTCGGCGAACATTAACATTTGTGTGTTATACATGTTTGTAGAGGATTGACACCACTTTTTGTTTTATTTGTTTTGTTTTGGTTATAGACAAAGAGTTAAACATGTGATGGGCCACATGTGGAACAACATGTCGTAGTTCACTTGGGATCGTTTGAGCGAATTAGTGTATGAATATATAAGAAAGTTGAAACATAAAGCTGTTTCCATTACAATGCATGTGATTTTTCAAAAATTTCCCCTGCTTGTCTAGAAACAATTTTCTGGGGATGTGGTATTTTTTTGGATTGGAGTTATAAGAGTGAGACAATTGATTTTGAGTAATGTATCTACATTCCATTTTTCCTTTAGTTTAAATAAATTTTGACTGTATTTACTCTTTTTAAATTAGAGTTAGAGTATGTGGTTGATATGATTAAGATTATGCTTATGGATTAATGAGTGTAATTTGAGATTTAACTTAGGATTTTTTTTTTCATCTAGCTGTCATTTTTGTTTGTGATGTGATACGGGAATTTCCAGCACCTATACCAATTTTGAGGATTTAACTGTTTTGATTGTTAAATAATTAAAGAACAAACTATATACCATTGGAAATCCCTACGAGTCTAATTTCTAATAAAGAAAACGGATCTCAAAAATAATAATTCGAGAGTGAGTTATGGCTATTTAACTGAAGTGTGGCAGTGCAGTGTTTTCATATGGGAATTTGGAAGGTTGAGCAACTCATAGTGAGTTTTCATGAACATACTCATTCAAGCACCTTGGGAGTTGATAAACACTTAATCTTTAGTCAAGATTCATCTTATTTATCTTTATTATTGTTACCTTTTAATTTTTCTAGACCATAGAAAATGTAGTGTCTTATTTATTATCTTTGACTCATCTTGGAGGGTTGTTCCAAGTCCTTGCCTATAAAAGGCACCCCAATGTTATGTTTTCGACAACCAATTTCGAAATTAAAATATATTTTGAGATTTTAAGCTTGTTTAGAAGATTTATCTTCTTGTATTGTGCTCTAAACTCTTTTGGTGGATTCCTAGAGTTGTGAGTGTTGAGTAGTGCCTTGTGTTACCTCCTACTTCTCTTGAACTTTCCGGTATCATGATGAGTATGAAAAAGAGTAGTTTGTTTGGATTTATATTATTAATATTATTATTATTATTACCATAATATGTGAGAGAGTAAACTATGGACCCAGTTGCATCTTGTAAGGTTCACCCTATAATTTAATTTATCATCACATATAACTGACATATAGCATCAAATATAACTGGTACATATCATCACATATAACTGATACACATCATCACAAGTAATTGAAATTTTAAATCTAAAATTTAAAATTCTAAAATTAAAAAAAATAAACCTAAAATAAAAAATTAAACCCTAAAAATAGAAAATTAATCCCTAAAATAAAAAACTAAACCCTGAAATTGAATATTAAACTCTAAATTCTAAATTTCTATCATATATCATCACATATAACTGACACATATCATCACATATAACTGGCAAAATGATAGATTTTTGCCGGAACCCTAAAATGGAAAATTAAATAAAAGAAATAAAAAACTAAACCTTAAAATGAAATATTAAACCATAAAAATTGAAAACTATACCCCAAAATGTAAAACTAAACCCTAAAATGGAAAAGTAAACACTAAACTCTAAATTTTTGATACATATCATCATGTATAATTACCATATATCATCATGTATAATTATCATATATCATCACATATAACTATCATATATCATCACGTAAAATAGGGTGCACCTAGCAAGGTGCACCCAGGTGCACCTAATAAATTGCCATCATCAACCCGTAAAAGATCCAAATAAATCTATAACTTTATTTACCTATGCTATAAATAGAGGGACACCTTTCGGGGCGAATCTACGTACTTATTTGGGGCCCATAGCCTCCCCAAGAATTTTCAAAAACTCTACTGCTATACGTGATTATTTGATTTAATTTGTATAATTATAAATTGCTTCCTCAAATTTAAATTATTTAAGTTGGTCTATTGGTTAGTGTTCTCTTGAATTGCCAAAAAAATGACTAGGTTCAAACCCACCACCTTTATTTCTTTAATCTGTCCTTTTTCGCTTTCTTTTTATTATTTTTTAATATTTTTTCTCTTAATTTTGTTTTGTTTTGCCAAATTTTTCACCATTCAAATCACATAGCCCCTTATTTATTTTTCTCTTTCCTTTATTTTAAAAAAAAAAAATTGATCCCTATAAATAGCCTCTTATTTCTTAATCCTTTTATTCTCCCTTTGTTTTAATAAAAATTTTCCGATCCCTGTAGATATCCTCTTATTTATTTTTTTCTTTACCTTTATTTTTTATAAAAAAGAAATTGACCCTTATATCCCATTATTTCCTTTTTCTTTCCTTTTATATTATTACAAAAGAATTATTCACGGGTTCCCCAAACATAAAAACTTGGATCCGCCCCTGGACACCTTCATTCTGATCCTTTGCCCGCTAAGGTGAAAGCCTTTCATATTCTCTCTCTTCATTCCATCTATGGGTTTCCTACTATTTTACAAAAAATAAAATAAAAAATAAAAAGCTCGCGTAATCATATTCCTTAAATTTCTATTTCACAAAATCATAGGGAGAAAGAAATTTATATTTTATATCCTATGGTTATTTCATTCAACTGATTCATTTCAATCTATCAACCTCATTCCTTAAATTTCTATTTCACAAAATCATAAGGAGAAAGAAATTTATATTTCTTATCCTAGGGTTTTTTCATTCAACTGATTCATTTCAATCTATTAACGTTTTTTCCCATTGAAAATAAATATTAAAAACAAATCAGATTTTGGCATTCCTTTGATCTTTTTGGAAAAAGATTGTTGCGTTAGGGAAGAAAATCTCAATCCTTTCGATTCAATCAAAAATTAAAATAATAATAATAATAATAATAAATAAAATCGCTAAGTTTTTATCCAAACCCTTGTTTGTTTTATTATATTTTAGGGTTGTTTGTCTATGCGTAATATATTTTGGGAATTATTTAGGAAATCAAGTGGAGAGGATTCCCGAAATAAAGTGTTAAACAGTTGGTTTTCTTAAAATCTCAAATCTAAAAATTATTTAAATAAATAGCATATATGCATCTTCTTTTGACATGAATTGTCTATGTTTTCTTAGAATTTAATTTTCTTTTATTGATTCATCTACTAGTCTTCGTGAGTACAGGTGTTGATGTTGTTGTTTTTTTATACAAAGGAGAAGTTAGCCATGGTTTACTCTGCATGGTGTTACATTATTAGTATAAGAAATTATTACATGGACGTGAGCAAAATGAACAAAGGCGTGTCTTGGGGATTTCACATAATAATAATAGAAATAATATTAATACTACGAATACTAATAAGTTATATAATAGGGCAATTTATTAGGTGCACATGGGTCCACCTTGCTAGGTGCACCCTGTAAAGATATATTATCATTCAGTTATATGTGATATGATATGACAGTTATACGTGATGACATATGGTAGTTATACGTGATGATATGTGACAGAAAATTATTTATTTTTCCATTTTAGGGTTTAGTTTTACATTTTAGGGGTTAGTTTTGCATTTTTAGGGTTTAATTTTCCATTTTAAGGTTTAGTTTTTCATTTTTTTTATTTAATTTTCCATTTTAGGGTCCCGACAAAAATATATCATTTTATCAGTTATATGTGATGACATGTATTAGCTATATGTGATGATATGTGTCAATTGTATGTGATGATATGTGATAGGAATTTAGGATTTAGAGTTTAAATTCAATTTCGGTGTTTAGTTTTTTTATTTTAGTGTTTAATCTTCCATTTTTAGGGTTTTGTTTTTCGTTTTAGGTTTATATTTTTCATTTTATGATTTTAAATTTTAGATTTAGAATTTTAATTATTTGTGATGATATGTATCAGTTATATGTGATGATATGTGTTAGTTATAGGTGATGATATATGTCAATTATATGCGATGATAAATTAAATTACTGGGTGCACCCAGGTGCATGGTATAATGACTCGTATAAATAAGCCTTAGAGCCTTAAGTTTAGAAAAGATATGCCAGTAATGATGGCCATTCTTACTTCATTTCTTACCTTATATCCTTGTTGTGTAGGCTTTGACATAATGATCCTTAGATTACATAATAGAGAGTCCAACATAGTTGATTAATATACTGATAAGTTGTCCTCCTCTTTCGTGCAGGGATTTTGTTGATTAAAAATAATATATGTATCTATTCTGGTTTTATTGAGTTTGGAAAGATTTCTTAATTCTTCATTGGTCTGTATGTATGTTGCCAAAAGTATATAATAAGTACTGGTACTTGTTTGTTTGTGTTTGTGTGGGTTAGTTAGACTTGTGATTGAATGGGTCACCCATGGTCCATATCTAAATACCCATGGTCCTAATCCCAGCCCTGAAAGAACAGAGTGTCCAACTGGCGATTGACTCGTAGAAATGGTATACTCATGAGTATGACGATCTCTGGGCAAAAAGCCCACAGCTAAAGAGACGTTGAGCTAATTTGGAGGAATAAAGTGACGTGCGCTTAGACCATAGCCATAAGGAGAACGCATAAAAGCTTAGTGGTGAATCTATGCATGCTGTGTTTATTTGTGTGTGATCTTCTTGTTTGTTATCATTTAAGTATTATATGTTATTTATTTGTCTAATTATTTAATTTAAAATTTTTATATTCTGCTTGCTCTTTCATGTATAAAAAGATTATATTGTGCCATTCCAGGCCCATTGAGCTCCGTTAGCTCATCCCACATATTTACTTTTTGTTTACCAAAATAATTTTCAGATATCGAAGACTTAGCGATTGATCGAGAACTACATGGAAAGGATTAATATATGTGTGTGACTTGTCATCCTGTTACTTTGTAAAAAAAACATATCAACATGATCTGACTATTCTATGGTTCTTAGTTATATTTTATATCATTGTATCTATATGATTGTCTAAACAAATGCTCTCGTCGAGCTCCTTGAATTTAAATAAAGCAGCTGCTATGTGTGTTTACAGTCTATGTCTTGTTTTGAGTCATGATAGTAAGAGTGGTATCAGAACCTTAGATGTGAAATATTTTTGCATTCAAGGAAACCTAAGATATGATCTTCTGCTTATGGACATAAAAACCTTGACTAGGCTGGAGAGTTTCTGTATATTAGCATACCTACATGCATAAGGGTGTTCATGAGATGTGCACGGTTAAGTTAATTCTTCCCTAACCTAAAATCATTTTTATTTAATAATATTTTTTACCACTACAGTTTCACTTTGGGATGTTGTTTTTGTAGTTATGGATAACTATGGTTGTTTTGGGTGAAGTTTCTCCATGAAGTAAAGTAGCGAGCCACACCATTGGAAACAACACGGAGTGACCAAGATGGCCGGATAGTTAAGCTGCAGGGCCTACTACAAAATAAATAGCACCAGATGGAATGGATAACATCCCAACTTTTTTCAATTTTAATTGAAAGGGAAGTTGAGATTCTGACAATTCAAGAAAAAGTTCTTGAATTAGCTGGAGTGGTTCCGGGTCTTGTGGTTGGCCTTATATTAGCACCTATGGTTCCTGTTTTGTCTCCCATCCCAAAAGGATCTTTCCGAGAATGCTTTTTATCTTAACATATATGATTTCTTTATGGACTTGGATTTAGACTTTGAAGTTGATGAAGGAATCACCACTGATCCACAAGAGGTTGTTTGTTGGATTATTAATTATAATTTTAATGATGGGAATTAATAACTAAATAAAATGGCTTAAGTCGGTGTATTTATGAAATATAATATGTAGTTAACACTACCTGTTAAATAGGAAGCTCCTTTTGGTTTATTTATATGCATGCTTTTGTAATGTTACTAAAGATGGTATGTTTGTGTGATATATAATATTAACATATTATGTTTAATCTTCTTTGTTATTCCTTTATGATTAGAATTATGATATAAGCATTTTTATGTCAACTTGAGGAGTTATCACTGATTAGCTGTAGTATTTAAAGTTTTAGTTGATAATGCTTTCGGGGAATATGAAAATAAAATAAAATATGCTAACAGTCTATTTTTTATTTGGTAGTATATATATTATAAAATAATATGTTTGTTTTTTAATGATTCCAATATATATATATATGTGTGTGTGTGTGTGTGTGTGTGTGTGTGTGTGTGCGCGCGTGCATGTATGCTTGTAAGATAAGATTAACTGGTTTTTTATGTGTTATTAGGTATTCTTAAGAGAAAAATAAAACCTAATAGTTCCTATATATGTCCCAACTAGATGGCTAAAATAAGAGGGTCTGGCCGACCACGTTTATATATCAACCTTCAACCTGAAGAGCCACCTCCTAACCCTCATGTGGAGAATGATGACTTCAACACACATGTTTTGCAACAATTATTGGCATTCCTATACCAACAAACTAACGCGAACTCACGAAATTCTAGTCCTACTATTAATACCCATGATCGAGTAATCGAGCGGTTCCTTAGGTTTTGTCCACTGATTTTTTGGGGTGAACCAGATGACATAAAAGATAAAGAGTGGATAGACAAAATTGAAAGAATCTTTGCTGCCTTAAACTATTCAAAAGATCAAAAACTTACTTTGGTGTTTTTTTGCCTTGAAGCAGCCATTCGCAACTGGTGGCGAACCATTGACCAAAAATGGGATCGAGAAGTGGTTGAAAGAACTTGGGGAAACTTCATACAAGAATTCTGCAAACAATACATTACCTGTGTCGTTATGGAATCTCGAAGAGATGAATTTCACCGACTCAGGCAAGGATTCAAGACGATGGCCAAATACGAAGCTGAATTCCATCAACTCTCAAAATATGCGCCAAGGACAGTGAAAGACGTTGATGATAGAATGTTTAAATTTGCAAGGGGATTAAGAGCAGAATTGGAAAAACAATTATTGGCAACTGATATATCAACTTCTAATGCTTTTGTCCAAGTTACATCATGAATTGAGAGTGTCCTTAGCAGGTTAGGGTTTCTGTCGAAGGGAAATAATGAAAATAAGAAAAGAACATTTGGGTGCAAAATATCTCAAAAACCTCAACAGGCATAAAGACATGGTGCAAACACGTACCAAGAAAGGATAAACAAGCTCAAACACAAACACAAGATTGTGATTATTACGACAAGCCAAAATACACTCCAAGTAATTATTGGAAGAAATTAAGAAAGTGCCTACGATGTGAGAGTGAGAAACATAAAATGAAAGATTGCCCATTGATGAAACCTAATGGTAACCTAGTTCTAATTCCAAAGACTAGCAATTATAGCCCAAAAACTTAGGGACATGTGTTCGCTTTGGCAGGGCAAGAAGCTCCAGAATTAGCTGACATAGTGGAAGATACTCTTTTTGTATCAGATCACCAAGCTAAAGTTCTTCTTGACCCTGGATCAACGCATTCATTTCTTGCACCACATTTTGTCTGCAATTTAAATTCTTACAAGAGATGTTTACCATACTCTTTAGAAGTTTCATCTCCCTTGGGGACTAGTCAAATAACTAATTTTGTATTTTGCAATTATGGTATTAAGATTGGAGTGAGTTACTTTTTGGCAGACTTAGTTGTATTACCAATATTGTATTATGATGTTATTTTGGAAATGGATTGGCTAGCTTTCCATAATGCACACGTGTATTTTACACCCGAAAGGTAAAGTATTGTATGCCAGGGCAGCCAATATTGAATTTTATGGGAGTTTTGCGCAATGCGGTAGCTCCTATCATTTTTGTAGTTAAAAAAAGAAAGGCACTAACTAAAGGGGCACGAGGGTATTTAGCTTATGTAGTTAATAAACTTGCAGATTAGAGAAATATTAATGAAATACTTGTGGTGTTTGAATTCCAGGATGTCAGTCCCCCACAATTTACATCATTACCTCCTAATAGAGATATTGACCTCACGATTCAAATCCTTCCTAGTACTGCACCAATCGCAAGAACAACATAGACGATGGCTCCATTAGACTTACAAGAATTAAAAATTCAATTACAAAAGCTATTAGAGTTAGGATTTATTCATCCTAGTGTGTCCCCGCGGGGAACTCCAGTACTCTTTGTGAAAAAGAAAGGTGGGACATTAATACTTTGTATTGACTATCAAGAAATCAAAAATGTCACCATAAAGAATAAGTACCCTTTACCTTGGATTGATAAACTGTTTGATCTATTACAGGGAGCAGAAGCATTCTCCAAATTAGATTTACAACAAGGGTATCATCAATTAAGGATCAAGGATGAGCATATTTCAAAATCAGCCTTCCAGACTAAATGTGGTTATGCCATTTGGATTGACTAATACACCAGCAGCTTTTATGGATTTGATGCATAGAGTTCTTAGTTTATATTTAGATAAATTTGAGGTGATTTTCATTGATGTCATCCTAGTGTATTCTAGATCAAAGAAGGAACACACAAATCATATAAGGGTTATTTTGAAGATATTGCAAAGTCAAAAATTATATTCCAAATTCAGCAAATGTGAGTTTGGTTAACCGAAGTAGCCTTTCTTGTTCACATAAACTCAGGAGAAGGAATTTCAGTGGATCCATCAAAGTGAAAATGATAATTAATTGGAAACAACCCAAACCTGTAACAGAGGTCATGAGCTTCTTAGGGTTAGTAGGATATTATCATCGGTTTATTAAGTACTTCTCAAAGATTGAGAGCGCATTAACATGATTAACCCAAAAACAAATGAAGTTTGTATGGATTGATAGTAAGGTTGGATCATATTAGCCTGTGCTTTATTACAGGTAGTCATTCCCCCGTTCCTTTAGTCTTTTCAAGGGTACTTGAATCAACATTAAAATATTCTATATTTCTTTCTATTTGAAGGGCTTGCATTTCATTACACCAAAGGCTTTCAGTAAACTATTGAAGCTATAGAGTGTTTAAGATAAGAGTAGCCTAAGAGATTTCAACACAAAAATAAAAAGAGGAGCAGCAACAAAAATAATCAAGAACAAGTGGGAAAAAGTGCACAACTTTTATTCCTGAAATTCGGGTTGGATCGGCCTTGATGGGATCCTGTTACAAGTGCTTGGTTTCTGGATACAAGCTTTCCCTCTCTAAAACTCTTTATGTATTTCTCTCTCTAATAATGGGGATACTCCTCTCTCTCTCTCTCTTGAAGAGGCTATTTATAGTTTTCTCTTGAAACCCTAATTGGACACCTATCTCTTTTCTATTGGCTCATCAATTTCTTTATCACATTTCCACCGCCTTAGTGCTGACCTCATCTTATTACGGTAAACACGTAAAATTCAGATAATTTTATTAAGATCATCTATGTGATTGGATGAGTACAATGACTTAACAAGCATGTCATCTACATAAAATTCCATTGACTTTCCTATTAGAATATCAAACATCTTATTCACAAGGCGCTGGTAAGTGGCTCCAGCATTCTTCAGGCTAAAAGGCAACATGGTGTAGCAGTAAAGTCCTCTTGCCGAGTAGAAAGATGTATTCTCCTGATCACCCGGGTGCGTTGGGATCTGGTTGTACACGGAGTACGCATCCATGAAGCTCATCAGCTCATGCCCTGTTATAGCATCAACCATGTAATCGATATGTGGAAGTGGATAGTTGTCCTTAGGGCATGCTTTGTTTAGGTCGGAGAAGTCTATGAACAATCTCCATTGGCCGGTCTGCTTCTTGACGAGCACAGGGTTGGATACCCGGAGCGGGTACCTAACATCTCGGATGAACTTATTGTCCATCAACTTTATAACTTCCATCTCCAATGCCTCGTATCAGTTCGGGCTAAGCTTCCTGATTTTTTGGATGACTAATCTAACATTCTTGTCGATGTTGAGCCGATGACAAGCTTGTTTGGGATCAATTCCTTTCATGTCGTCATGTGTCCAAGCGAAGATGTCCTGGTTTGATTTCAAAAAATTTATCAGCTGGGATCGAATAGGTTTCTGGAGATCATAGCCAAGCCGAAGCTGCTTGTTTGGGTCGATCTCATCAACTGAGACCCAGTACAAGTCTTCAACTGGCTCAGCATGCATAGCTTTTCTTTTCAAATTCAGCTTTAGAGGGTCAAGCTCATTTTCGCCGACATCAGCTGCTTTTCCTGCTCGGCAATCATTATTCTCTTCTGGCTCCCTCGTCATTCCTTTTCCTGGCTGACGACCTCGATCCCTACTCAGGTCGGCAATTTCCTGTCCGGCCATCTCGAGCTCAGACTTGTCAGCATGTATCTCTGGTTCAAATTTGTTATGTTCGGCTTGGTAGAGCTCGACACATTTTTCAGCATCCTGCTCGAGGCTTAGTTCTTTCTCCACCTCCTCTTCCATTAGCTCAGCTGCCCTCTCTAAGTTCGGCACATCCTTGTCTCCCTTCTCATAGTTTGCAATCAGTTCTTCTGTCTGATTGTCTATCTTTTCATCAGAAATTATGTTGCTGGGCTCATAATTGTTAGGATCCTCAACCAGGTCTTTACTTTCTTTCATCTGCTCGGCCATATTTATCTGTCTTGGTCTAATAGAAAAATTGCACTCTTAGGATGCTACTTGGTCTCCTTGGTGCTCATACTCTCCCATCATGCCTGGAAATTTGATTGAGTAATGGTAGACCGACATTGCACCTTTGAGGTCATAGAGGGCCGGCCTGCCAATCAGAGCATTGAAGTCGCTGGGCACATCGATTACTTTGAAGGTGGTGATTATTGTCCTTTTATCCTCTCTGGTAACAAACTCTACTGACAAGCTGGCTTGGAATAGAGCTTGAAAACATTTGTCACTGATTCCTTTGGTCATCGCATGGCTTGTTGTACTCTCTTAGTATTCTCATCTTTCAGAAGGCCAACGAATAGATCAGGCTAGCGTAGGCTCCCGATCGACCAAGACTCTGTGTGTTCAGATTCTTAAAATGGACACCGTAATAACCAGGACATTTGAATGCTGGTGGTCAAGAGGTGTTGCGTCAGACTCATAGAATGTGAAGGACGACACATACTTGTCCTCTTCTGGCTGGTCACCGAAACAGAATATGTCTGACATCATTACTTTTGTTCGCTGGATGGAATTTCTTGCCTCCCTGATGAAAATATTTCTTTTTTGATTTGAGACCTCTTCTTCTGCTTAGCTCTTATTCACAAATGTTAGGATTTCTCTAGGAGCTCCAGCTATTGGGGTGGGGGGAGCTGATTGTTGCCTCTCCGCTCCTGTCGGACTTGATGATTTTTGGAGAAGGGTAGCAAGTTCCGGTCAGCACAAACCTTGATCAGAGCATGGACCAAGTCGTGGCACTCTTTTGTGTTATGTCTGATTGACCCGTGATACCTTCAGAATCTTTTCATGTCAAGCAGAGAGGGGTTTTTTTGATTGTTGAGCTAGAGGGAGAATATCCAAGTCCTTAATTTGTTCAAAGATTATGGTTGTAGCTAACGAGTAGACCTCGTTGTACATAGATAGTAGGTCAGCATGTTTGTCTTGCGGAACTTTCTTGGTCGCAGTTGCTTGAGAGCTTGAATTTTCGCCGACCTGCTGAGCTTGAATTCTTCGTGTTGTGGGAAAGATATGACCGGGGTGAACAAGTTCTCTTCGGTTGCAATTTGGGACGCGGCTAGAGCTAGGAATTCTTGGAAGGATTGAGGATCTTGCTAGTTTTTATCCACTTGAAAAAGGAGTTGTTGGACAATCTGTTCTGAGCTGAGATGAGCAAGGCTTCATCACCACATGGCTGAGACTCCGAGACTTATTTTGTGAACCGAGCTATGTAGCTCTTCATGGACTCGATCGGCTGCTACACAATGGTGGCGATAACTCTCTTGGGTGCGACTGTAGCCTTGGAGACCATGAAGTGTCCTTGGAATGATGATCTCAACTGCGGCCATGAACAAATTGAGTGGCATGGAAATGATCGGTACCATCTCAATGGGGGTTCATCAAGTATCGTAGAACATGCGGCACTAGTATATGTCAGATGCGCCGAGGTTGCAGCTTTTGAATGCTTTTCATCTTTTAGTGTCTTTTGGACACTTGTGACTTTTGATTCGCTCTCTTATTCTATAAATTAGACCCTTAACTTTCATTTTCTCCACACCTCTCATATTCACCTTCATACTTTCCTTGCTCCTACAACTTTCAGCAAAGGCACATACGTATTTTTGCAATATCAGACATTCTATTTGGATAATTTCCTTTTAGTCCTCATTCAACTGATTCTTGTGCCTCGATTTTCTCTATTTTCGAAGGTAATTTCTCTTTTCTTTCTTTTAAATCTTAATCATATTTGATAGTTCGGGTTATTCCTCGGATGACTTTGGCAGCTTTGAAAGGGCTAGCTGATAAGCGAGAAATTGTACGATAATTAATGGTTTAATCTCTATGTTTTTATGTGCTTAATATTCTCATAGATGTTTATTTCTCGCGTATCTACTATTACGAATGGAGGAGCACCAATTGTATATTTCTTCTTTATATTGCAGTATTTGGTGCTATAATAAGTGAATGAGGTTTTACAAGAAAGTTGAGAGACAAGGATCAACCAAACGACGAGAGGAAACCGACGAATCAGGGAGGTAGCGTCGATGTCTCGCATCGATGCCGAGGATGGACCGCGTCAGTCGACGCGATGTGCGGTGTGGCGCCGAAGGCTGACTCACGTCAGTCGACGCCATGTCAACGCTATGTCGATGCTCGTGTTCTGAAGCGTCGATTGGAAGGGTGTCAGTCGACGCTATGTCGACGCTCATGTTCTGAAGTGTCGATTAGAAGGGCGTCAGTCAACGCAATATCGACGCTCATGCTTTGAAGCATCGATGGGAAGGGCGTCAGTCGACGCCCATGCAGGACAACCCAGGCGGGTGATACGCGTCGACGCCGAGGGATGGTTTGCATCAGTCGACGCTCCGTCGACGCCGACTCGACAGAATTATTTTAGGGAGAGTCTTGGGTGGCAAGAAATAGGAATTCTATATAAACTCGACCCAAAATCGTCAAAAACAGATTTTGACACAATCCTAGGGTTCCAAGGCTTGAAGAGGGGATCCCAAATCACCCAATAAACAAGAGCTTGAAGATCCAAGACCAACAATCCAAGATCTAAACTTTCTTATCTCTTCCCTATCTTAGAACAATGTTTTATTTCTTTATTTTCCTTTTATTCTATGAACTCCATGAGTGAGTAGATTGTTTTATCTAGTCCTAAGGATGTTGAAACCCTCGTGAGATTATGTTTTAATTAGTTTATGCGTATTTCTTTCGTTCTTCATATGAGATTGCTTGTGTTATTCTGTTTACATATCATGATTGCTAAATTCATGACATGATTTCTTGATTCTTGATTTGGATTGGCCACCTAGATTAGGGATTTGATTATCAATTGCAAGAAAGAGGACTGCTTCCCGTGTAATTGTCGTAGTTTCTATTTCTCTGAAGCAACTAATGGTCGCGCATCATTAGGGGTAACACAACATAGGTTGAATAAACCGAGCTTATGCATTTATTGCTTAGATTAACCTATTTGCCTAGATATTAATGCTGTTGTTGGGTTGAATCTAGAGAGCTTATTCTAGGTTATTCAATAATTAGAGTTAATTAAAGAGCTTATTTTAATTAAATACACAGTAAGGATAAATTCGAGTAGTGGAGCTTATTGTTACTTAGGGTTTTTAGTTTCATATGATGAGTGGATTTTATATTGCAATTGGTTAAATGAATTGAACGAGGGTGGAAACGAAACTAGGACTGGGATCTTAATTGATTTGTTTCGTTATTTAAATTCTTTAGTTATTTATTTTGTTCTATTAGATTAGTTTACAATTCTCACCCCGTTTATTTATTTAAATAAAATACGAATCATCACAATTTAACCACACTCCTCGTGGGATCGACCCTTACTTGCCACTGCTACTAGTTAGGAGAGGAAAGTCGAGGACATTTATAAATATTATTTTTGACGCTTCAATGACGAGCGGTCACTAGCCGAGGTGACAGTCAGTCTGGACCCCAATCGAGCCAAGTAGAAGAGTTCGAGTTTAATAAATATGGGAGTTTTAGCGTGGGAGAGGTCTTTGGACAAGGGCGACCCTTACTTTGAGGAATATTCGGGAGATGATCATCAGCCCGGCAAGTATCCTCAGTTTGGCCAGGGCTGTCCATTCGGGCCTGGTGGACAATTTGGGAAGGATTGTGAGTTTGGACCTCGAAGCGGGGTCTACCCGAAACAACACTAAGGTTTGGTTGATCATCCTAAAGACTAGCCGAATGATGGGCCGGCTTGGTTGTGGATTTTGAGCCCGAATCAAACCGGGGCAGCAAGCGACGACTTTGGGGTCGGCTTGGATCAGCTCGAGCCCCTGGACAACCTCTCTGGTCAGGACTTTGTGGCTGACGCCCGGCGAGCTCCTCGGTCTGAAAAGTCTCAAACATCCACACTCGCTAGGAGGTCGAGTATTTCTGAGACTTTGGCATCTAAATCGTCATGACCTGGTGAGCGAACCCTTGTAGGCCACATAATATCAATACCCTATTGCGCAAATGGGCGAGGTGAGCTCATCACCATCATATCTTTTACGGGCATGTGAATAATAGGTGCGTGCATTTGACATTTCCTACAAGTCATAACGAGCTCGCCTGTCATACCCTTCATCCTTGGCAAGAAAAAACCATCTCACAAAGCTATCCCAACTAACGCCCTGCTCTTTGCATGATCTCCACATACCCCTCGTGTGTTTCTCGTAGCACCTCCAGCCCTCCTCTCGCGACAAGCACTTCAAGTATGGCCAAAGTGAAACCTCTTATACAAACACCCATTCATCAAATAGAATCGCGCTGTCGTCCTAGCCTCCTTAGTTGATAACTGCATATTTCCAGCGACCACCTTATCGAGAATCTCCCGAATCGGTGTTCGCCAGTACTCTCTTTCATCTATTTCCATAAACTCCTTCCCTTTATCCACGCTACTATGTGCTAACTCCATCAATGTGACCATTCTTGTGTTACAAGTGCCCAGTGTTTCAGCCATATTGGCGAGCTGATCTACTCTGGTGTTATCAGCTCACGGTAGATGTTCTAACCAAAACTCTTCGAACTTAGCTACCCCCTCTTTAAGATTTTTCAAGTATTCATGCAAGCGCTCCTCTCTTGCTTCAAAAGACCCGTCATACTGGCGAGGTACCAACTGTGAGTCAGTGTATGCCTTTATTCACCTTCCCCCGGGTCGCTTGCCATTTTTATACCTTGCAGCAATGCCACGTACTCAGCTTTTTTATTGGAGGCTTTGAAACCTATATTGATTGAAAATTGAGATTCTCCCATTTTGGACTAGTCAGAACGACTGCTAGGCCAACCCCCGACGTCATAGTTGATCCATCCACGTGTAACAACCATACCTTTTGCTTAGCCCCATTTTCTGCCAAACGCACCATCTCTTATAAAGAGTCTTCCAATACTTGAGCTTTAATTATCGTTCTGGGCTCATATACCACATCGTACTCGCTGAGCTCAACTGCCCACTTCACCAATTATTCAGATACATTTGGATTACTCAAAACCTATTTGGGAGCTAAATTAGTGCGTACCTTAACCTTGCGACGCAAAAAATAGGGTTGGAGCTTCCTCGCCGTGTAGATCAATGAAAATCTACCTTTCTCAAGCTTCGAATAGTTCACTCTGCTCCTCTAAACATCCTTCTAATATAGTAGACTTATATGATTGTACCTGGAGTAATAATTACTCCAGGTACAACCGGATCCCAATGCACCTAAAGTTACAATACTTACACCTAAGAAATTTAAAATGTTTGATTGAAAGGTTGTACTTATAATGAGAAATGATAATCAATGAGAAGCCCTTGATCACATTTGGATAAATAATCTCTATTAGAAGTCAAAGAATAACTAAATTGATCTATTAACAAATTAATTAAATTGAGGGGTAGTTTTAAAGTCATAAAGAGATATGTGACTTAAACCTCTGAGAAGAATGAGTTGACCTAATTGACTGGAGATCCCAAGATTTAGGTTCAAAGGGACAACCTAATTGTATAAAGGCTCATAGCATCACTATAGGGGAAGTTATTCAGTATGTAAGACTTAAAGTGATATTTGTGGAGAGAGGATAAGCATTGGCTTTTAATGATTCTTGCGCCAGAGAGCCGAACATAGTAGTGTCGCCTACTTATAATTAAGAATCACCTATGTGAAAGAGAAGTGGAGCTGCTTCGAATAGAATTATGTGAGGCTCAATTCTTAGAACCTCTTGCAGAACCAGGCGTATGTTCAGGGCATGAATGAACATAACTATGAGAACTGAAATATGCTTGGGAGAATCTTATGTGGGGTATATCATTGTTTATGCAAATGGCATAATGGCTCAAAGACATCGCGTCTACTAGTCAGCCTGTAAAGTAAATATACTTTCACAAGGGAAGGTTCAAAGGGTACAACCTACCTATCCTATGCAGGGTTCAACTATTGGATTTTACCACCAAAACTCCTATCATCGAGATTTTCTTCATGTGGGGGATTGTTGGAAAATGGAGAAGAAAATTATGTAATTTTCTTTGACCTTCTTATCTAATATGGTGGTTAGATAAAATAATAAATTAAGACTAATATTGTGTGTAAGAGATGGTTGAATTTTGTAATTAAAGTTAATTACAAATGAAGATTTCAACCTTCTAACTCCTACACTAATGGTGAGACAAATGAGTTTGTTGTTACACTCAATTCAATTGTCTTGCATTGTGTAGCTTCCTTGGTGTCATTATGTGTTTTAATGTGAAAGATGGAAATGTTATATACTTTGCTATATAAGGAGCCAAAAGCAACAATCACAAAACATAAGAATAACCCACAATTCCACATATTTGCATAAGTATAAGCCATTGCATATTGATAGAAACAATTTTTTTAGCCTCTTTCATTTTTGGTGTTAAAATTCAGGCATGATTATCAGTTCGCCGGAGATGATAGGTAATCCGGTTTACCCATATTATCCTGGGAAATAGACGTCCGGAATAGGGGACGAGTCTATTTTAAGGAAAACGTGTCGATCACGTTATTCGAAGTTATATATGCATTTTGATTTCGATTTTTACTTTGTAAAAAAGATTTACGAATTTGTATTAGAAGTATCTCTATTCGATTACTAATTTATTTTATGAAGTTTTTCCATACAACCAGCTGTCGTAATATTATCAGAAGTGGTAGTAATCATATTATCAATACCAGTAGTAGTGATTATATTTAATTGATGGTTGTGATAGTCTTAGATTAATGGTTGCAGTAATTATTATTCTAATTTTTTTTGTCCTATAAAATAGTTAATATTCCCAAATTAGTCGTAGATAAGTCATCTTTATAGACATAATTTAAAGTAGGGCATGAGCTGATGAGCTTCATGGATGCGTACTGGTAATCTTATGACAACTGTAAATTAATAATCTCAATACTGTATGCAATAATTCTAGTATCATTGGTTCTGATAATTTTAGATTACATTACTGCATGCGATGATTTGGTATTATTGGTTGTGGTAATTTATTAATGGTTCTAGTGATTTCTTCGCTACTATTTGTTATAGTTTTATCGTTGGACATCAAACTTGTCGTGAATTTAGGGTTTATGGTCACTCATCAAAAATTATGGTAGACTAGTACCATTTGACTTGAAATAATAACAGAAACTCAATTGGACAAATTTTAGGGTGAATAGACATCGATGGTTGCTGGAATCGACGATGAAAGTTTGCTGATTTTTTGTGTGAAAGAAGTTTGAAAAAACTTTAACTGACGATTTAATAAGGCAAACCAACTTCAATTGACTTGAGATTTTTGAAGTCAACTCGAAATGATAACATAGATAATTGTAAAAGAAATATATATATATTAAATGGATGTTGTATTAGGCCAAAATTGATGGCGGAAGTCTTTGATTTTCTATATATGAAAATTTGAGAAAATTAATACTTTGACCGATGATTCAATAAGGAAAATGGACTCCAAATTATTGGAAATTTCTCAATTTGACTCGAAACGATAATATGAACCAATTTTTAAATTATCATATTAAACAGACATTGAAGCTGGCCGGAATCATGCCGCAAGTTTTTGATTTTTCTGTGTGAGAAATAATAAGAATCGAGACTTTGACTGGAGCCTCAACAAGGAAAAAAAAATCTGATTGACCTAAGATTTTTCAAGTATATTCTAAATAATAACAAAAGTTCGCGATAAATATTTCAAGTTAAACGGACATCGGAGGTGGCCGGAATCGACGCCAAAAGTTACTAATTTTCTGAGTAAAAAACTGTAACTGAATCTTGAGTGGCGATTCAACGGGGTAAAATGAACCCGGTTGATTTAAAATTTTGTAGATATACTTGAAATTATAACATAAATCAATTGTAAAAATTTCATGTTAAACGGGCGTTAGAGTTGACCAAAATTGACGCTGAAAGTTTGTGGGGTGAGAGAGATGGGCACGAGTGGTTATGTGAGAGAGGGAGAGAGGGTGGTATGCTTTATATAGGGATTCTTTTGACATATTGGTCCAAATTATATTTAGTTGTCCAAAAAAAAAAAGATGGAAAATCAAGTGAGCAAAAATATCCTATATTTATCTTTATTGGTCAATCTTCCAAACTAATTCCCTTATTCAACTTAATATAAGATTAAGTCAATATCATTACATATAAAATTAAGTCACAATGATTGAATAAAATTATTTTTAATTTTAGAGTTTTAGAATGTCAATTAGAAATTTTATTATATTAAGTGTCATTTGATTAAATTATGTTAATTTATGTAAATTAATGTTAAATAAAAGTTGATGTGCGAGTTCATGGCCAATTGAGATCATGATGTTAACTGGTGTTAATTTATTTAAATTAATATTATATTAAGAATTTAATGTTAATTAAATTGATGTGAAATGAAGAGTTTGATTTTGAATTTTTCAATTTTCATATACTTGATTATTTATTTTCTTGTATAAGTACCTTGTTCAACTTAATAGGAAATTAAGTAAATATGATATGTATCAAATTAAGGTGCCACTTGGTTGAGTAATTCGCAGGAGCTGATATCTCATTCAACCTCATTCAGCTCATTTTTATCGCTTGGTAAAGATTTCTAATCATCTCCTAGTAGCTGATTAGGTCTAAAAAGCATAATTTCGGGAAAAAAACACAGTTCGTAACCTTTTTTAATCAGTTGATATTTAATTAGAGTTTTCTTTAACCATTTTCCTTTATAAAATATTTTTTTTATACTATTTATAGTCTACATAAATATTATTGTAAACAAAATGAAATATTTATTTATTTATGTAATTTTTTTTGTATCATTGTTTATAATACTTGAGAAAGTCTTTATTTATTATTCTATAATTATAAATATTAGTTTTTATATATTAAAGATTATTTTATAGTTCTACATAAATATTATTTTATACATAAGGGATTTTACATCAATATAATTATTTTGGTATCATTGTTTACTATTTTTCTTAATTTTTTAAAATATATTTTAGGAAGTACTTATTTATTATTCTAAATTTTTTTTTTTATTGTTGTTGTTATTATTGTTGTTCTTGTTGTTGTTGTTGTTGTTGTTATTATTATTGTTGTTGTTGTTGTTGTTGTTATATTTTTCTTATTTTCAGTATATTATTTGTTATATCTCTCAATCATGTCTATATTGGTAAATTAACCTTCAATCAGCTAATTAATCAAGAAATAATTTACAATCAACTATTAGCTATCAACAATCAGTTATTAGCTATCAACTACTAGCTATCGGATATCAGCTCCTCAAATCAGCTCAACGAAGTAGATCTTAAGTCAGAATGATTGAATGAGATTTTTGATAATTGAAGAATTTTAGAAATTAATGTCAATTGATGTAGATTAATAATTGAATCAAGAATTGGGTGTTAATTAAATTGATATTATATGATTTTAAATGGAGGATTTTATTTTTACTTTCTAATTTTTCATTTTTGATTATTTACCTTAGTTTAACAAGTACTTCAAGAGTGTATTTATGTACATGTATTTTTTTTTTTCAGTCTCTAACTCACCAAATAAACATCATGTCTCCAACCGATAATCAGTTGTATTTTCAAAATTAAATCAATTAACATTAATATATAACCAAACTAAAATAAAAAATTTACATAGCACTGATCCCCAAATATAATTGATTAACTGATGTTTTTTTATTTTGTTATAAATTTAATGTTATTCGGGAATTTCTTACATTATATTAATTTTTAAATTAGATTCAATCTCTAATTAGACTAAATTAATGATGATTTTACTACTCTCTAAATTAACAGTTGAATTTAAAAATAGTCCAATATCAATCCTTATATTAATGAAAAAATATTAAATTGATAATTTATCTTAATTTGACTAATTTTGTTTAATTTCTTTCGATTGTAACATTATGTTAGTTAATATTAATTGGAGAATTTTATATGTATGTATGTATATATGTATATATATATATGTATATGTATGTATGTTTATTAAAGTTATAATCAGACATTAATTTCATAACTTCAATTAATTCAATCAAGTTTTACTTCATTACTTAACTTAACAACAAGTTATGTGAATATAATATACATCAATATTATTGATTTTACTAGCACGTTTATTTTGGGTGAGAATTATAAGGGATTAATTATTCGAATAAAATTTATAATTCTTATTCTAGTTTTTTAATATATAATTCATAATAATCAAATTTGATTATATTTAATTCTACAAACAATTGCCAAATTACTTATGTTGTAAGAACATAACTCTTTAAAAAAATGGAAGTTTAGACTTTGTTTTTAATAACTCATAATAATAAAATTGGGAAATTGTCAAATAGTCCTCCAAGTGGAGCTTCATTTGTCAATTAGTCTTACATTCAATTTTCAGTCAAATAGTGCCTATTTTTTGCCAAATAGTCCAAAATTGTGATATGAATATATCACAATACCCTTACTATTAAAAAAATTAATAATAATAATAATAATAATAAATAATAATAATAATAATAATAATAATAATAATAATATTTGACAGCCACCGCCAGCCACCACCCGCCGGCTGCCACCACTGGCCATCCAAAATTCTTTTTCCCGACCATCTGAAAATATTTTTCGGCCACCGAAATTTATTTTCGACATGTTTTTTTTTTTCGCCCAGAAAATTTCTCACTGTCAGCCTGAATTTCTTACTACATGTCCATGGAGTCAGTGTAGTCAGCTTTTTTTTTTTCCACCCAGACGATTTCTTACTATATGTCTGCATTTCTTACTATATATCTAAATTTCTTACTGTATGTCCAAACATTTCTTACTTAACGTCAAAAAATATTTTCGGTTACCGAAAATATTTCTTACTATATGTCCGAATTCTTACTATATGTAACAGATTTTTTATTTAATATCCAAAAATTCATACTTGATGACAAAAAGTATTTTATTGATTGCAAAAGTTTTTGCTTTGATGTGCAAATGTTGATATGTATTTCTTACTTATTACACAATTTTTTTTTTACTTATTACACACTTTTGTTTTCGCCAAAAAAAAAAAATTTCTTACTTAATAGCAAATTATTATTATTTATTTCTTATTTAATACAACTATATATTATTTTATAGTGAGATTTCATACTTTATGTTAAAAAATGTAATAAAGTTTGTTATTTTATATTCAAAAAAGTAAGAAAAAATCTTATTTCATAGTGAAGTTTCTTACTTTATTTTCTAAAATAAAGATATTCTTAAATTATGTTAAAAAAAATCCTATTTTATAGTGAAAATTTCATACTTTGTGTATGAAAGAGTAAAATAATTTCTTACTCTATAGTGATATTTCATACTTTATTCTTGTTGGGCAAAAAAAAAAAATTGGACAAAAAAACACTCGCCGGAAAATTTTCCGGCGGCGGGGGTGGTCGGAGGGAGGTGTAATGGAGTAGTGGTGGTGGTGTGTTATATTATTTTTAATAGGGGTAACCTTGTAATTGTATATTTATGTTTGGACTATTTGACATTTTGTATATTGGTTAAAGTATTTGGCAAAAATATTTTTTCCTATGTAGTATTTGGCAATTGCCCTTGATAAAATTTGATTATTTTAAATTTTATAAACTATTTCCATACTACGTATATCGTGGAACATAAATCATACTCCCTCCATTTCTTAATAAGTGTCGTTTTAACATTTTTGTTCAAATTAAGGAACATAATATTTGACTAATACATCCTCAATCAATTAATAATATCCCCATTTAATTACTTCCATTATTTCTCTTTAGTTATTCTATTATCATAAACTTGTTTATATTTCTTAAAATAAGCGGGGATAAAATTGGAATAAAGTGGTAAAAAATTCTAAAATGACATTTAATTTGTAATAAAATCGAGTCTCTAAAACGTCACTTATTTTAAAACGGAGGGAGTATTATTAACTGCATCTATTTAATAAGATATTCAATGTTTTAGATATCTATGAATAAACAATATAGATCCTGCCGTGCACAAATAATATTTAATAAATATTACTAAATGGTTGAGTTTTTATATTTAATTGAGTTTATGTGCTTAATTTCCTTTTTTAGGTACACATTACTAAAGGAGATCAGAATCACCACGCCGAGGGTAAAGTGAAACATATAATGGGATTGCTAATATAATGTTGGGGATGTCCCTACCTTGATTACATATTTATAATGAGATTTCTCAATTTTGAGTAGAAATATTTTTACTACTACTGAAAAACTATTTTTTGATAGTTTTATGTTTTAATAAATATTAAAAAAAATGATAATTACAAAATTATGTACTTAATCTTGAGAACTACGGAGTTTTCCGTGATCAATGTTGCAAATTATAATTAATTAAACTTAAACTCTTAAGGTATAATTATGAAAATAATTTAAATAAACTACATTTATGATAAAAGTTTCATAAAATTCATTTTTTGAGTTTCAAATCATCAAAATAAGTTTTGAGAATATATAAATTACAAATTCTTCTTTAAACCTTATTTTAGTAAGTACTTAGAAATTACTAATCATTGTATCTTAACATATAAATAAACTTAAAAAAAACATAATGTGGCCAATACATATAACTGTTGGCGTAGACATATCTAAATGTCGAACAATGTTCAACGGATATGCTACATCAAAAATAATGTTAGTGTTATTTTAAAATATCCATATTTTAATTTAGTGTTGCTAATTACTAATTATTATTTTAATTCTTGGAATATTGGTATCAAACAACGGACCGTTAAAATATGACACGAGTTGAAAATATCATATTGTTTTGTTTTTTAAAATACATGTGCCTTGTAAATTTTAGATATTTATAACCATTGAGATTAAAAAAAAAAGGTGTTATTACTCTCGTGTAATGTACATGTGTTTAAAATAGAGAGTTTAGGATTATTTGTTGCTACAGGAATGATATAAGTAAATAAAATAACTAATGTGGTCTACAATGAGGTTTTTTTAATATTTAAAGTGAATAAACATTCTTTTTTCTTTGTATTATTAGTTAATCTTTTAAGTTGATAAAAAGATTAACAAATAGTAAGTGAAAAAATATTTTTATTTATTTACTAAATTATTCAGTCTTTAAAGTTAATAATAAGTTTCTTAATTAGCATCTACATATTACGCGGGTTTTACATTAATTATATTCATATAACAATACTAAGAAATCTAAAACTTTGCTCATAAATATTTTAATCCACCCTATTTGGTAATGTTGTTGACACTCTAACCTATGTGTTAATCAGCCATTGCTCCGGATGACATGTGTCATCTCTATGTTGTCCGGATGATGAGTTGTCAGTATGTCATGGTTTGTGTTAAAATCTTACCAATTTGGGATTTTTTGTTTGGGTATAAATAAGAACTTTTTTTCCATATTTCATTTCACCTTGTTACAGCCGCAGGAATTGCACTCCTTTTTCAAATCCTAAAATTGGTCAACTTATTAGGTGCACCTAGGTGTACCTTGCTAGGTGCACCCTATTTTACGTGATGATATATAATAGTTATACGTGATGATATATGACAGTTATATGTGATGATATATGGTAGTTATATGTGATGATATGTGTCAAAATTTTAGAATTTAGGGTTTATTTTTCCATTTTAGGGTTCAATTTTACATTTTAGGGTTTACTTTTCCATTTTTAGAGTTTAATATGTCATTTCAAGGTTCAGTTTTTTATTTTTTTTATTTAATTTTCCATTTTAGGTCCCGGCAAAAAATCTATCATTCTTCCAGTTATATGTGATGATATGTATCAGTTATATGTGATGATATATGATAGAAATTTAGGATTTAGAGTTTAATATTTAATTTTAGGGATTAATTTTTTATTTTAAGGGTTTATTTTCCATTTTTAGGGTTTAATTTCTTATTTTAGGTTTATTTTTTAATTTTAGAATTTTAAATTTTAGATTTAGAATTTCAATTACTTGTGATGATATATATTAGTTATATGTGATGATATGTACCAGTTATATGTGATGATATATGTCAGTTATATACGATGATAAATTAAATTACAGGGTGCACCTTACAAGGTGCACCTGGGTCCATGGTATACTCTCTCCTAAAATTGCCGTCTTTTTCAAATCCGAAAATTACAGTCCTTTTATTTCAAAAAAGAAGTCCCAATCAATTGCAACCTTTTTCGATCCAATATTTGTTAATCGAAATAAATTGGCATGAGAAATCGACGCAATTTTAAGATTTCAAACATGTTTTTTTAGAAATATTGATGTTTGTTGTTTCGGTTTTAGACCTGCTTATTCGCATAACAACGAATGTGTTGTTGTGATTCTTTATACTGGAATGTATTCATTGTTGCAGATTTGCGGTTCTTTTTTTCTTATTTGGTTTAAAATCCATTTTTGTAGATCTGTGTTTTAATTTTTCCTTCGTATTATATTGTTGTCTTTTATTTTCTTATATATTAATTTAAATTATTTATCTGAATTTATTTTTGATTTTATTGCAGATCTTCAAAGATTTTTCCAGATCGAGTTCAAGACATAATTTTTGTACTCATTTTTTAATTTTTTTATTATTTTTGCCATAAAGCTTTAATTTAGTCTTTTAACTGTTTGAATGTTTTTGCAGATCTGCGGCTTCATTTACAGAAAATATACCTATGAGTCAAATTTTGCAAATCTGCAAAATTTTCTTGAGACGATTTGTGATGGTATATTTCATTTTTGCAAATCTACTTTTTTTCCTTCATACTATATTGTTACTTTATATTTTCTTTCTTATTAATTTAAGTTATTTATCTGAATTTGTTTTTGATTTTATTGCAGATCTGCAAAGATTTTCTAGATCCAGTTCACGACATCATTTTTGTACTCATTTTTTAATTTTTGGTTATTTTCGCCAAAGCTTTAATCATTCCAACTCTCTACCGAATGTGTGTAGGGTAAACCACAATCAAACGCAAGATTTGAGGAAATCTTTAGATCAGTATTCTGACAAAATCTTTCACTTATTTCGCTTATTCTTAATAAGAAAAAACAGAACAATTACAGAAAAAATATTAGTCGTAATTAACATTCTTAATTATGATTCCAAACTAAAAGGAAAATTGGAGTCATTTTATTATGCCATAAATAAAGATATGGCATAATAATCTCATTGATCCTTATTCTTAATAAGGAAAAACTGAGCAATTACATAAAAAAGATATGTCGTAATTAACATTCTTAATTATGATGCCAAACTAAAAGGAAAATTGCAGTCCTTTTATTATGACATAAGAAAAGACATCCTATAATAATATCATTGATCCTTATTATTCATAAGGAAACACAGAACAATTACATAAAAAAGATATGTCGTGCTTTATATTCTTAATTATGATGTCAAACTAAAAGGAAAACCGTAGTCCTTTTATTATGCCATAAAAAAAAGATATGGCATAATAATCTCACTGTACGTAAAGAATATTTTATTTATTGTTTGATGCTAAACTAAATATTTTTAGTTTATTAAAAAGATATTCCTTATTTTGTACTTAATATTATCTTATATGATAATATCCATTGTATCCATAATTAATCTACCTATCCATAATTAGACACTAAGTCTAATTATATAAATATGTTTGTGAATTCACTTCAAAAATCACGTTTAAAAGTATTCCTATATTTGCAAATTATTTATGATTATTTTTTAAAACTATTTTGTATTACTAATTGCTTTTAACCTTATTATTTTTTATTTTTTTTTTGTCTTCATGCTTATTAGTGTAATTGTGTATTATTATATTTAAACCTTGATTTTGTATTTTGTATACATACACTATAAAAGTATAGACTAGTTTAATTTGTTTTCTTTGTTTAATCATAAATCGTTATTTTCATTCATAGATAAAATCATGCACGAAATATTATGTAAAAACTATCATGTATTATATATGTCCAGAAAGAATATATACTTATTACAAGATATAGAATTAAATCTGACACTTTTATTAAAAGATTAATATTTACGTTTATTTCTGGAAATACTTGATGTAAATAATCATCATTAATAACTTTCTCCATTATTTGCAAATGTTCCATATATAATTCTTTTTATAGGCGTATATCATTATATATGATCCACATTTTCTATATATAAAGATTACATATAGTTGGTTATATTATAATTACAAAGAATATGACAGCACAGTCAAATATACTCTAAGAAGATTTGTATGTTTATAACAATATAAGTTTCCAAACAAATAGTACCTTATTCCATAACAGAATTACACAGAATTATATATGGCACTTTTGCAAATAAATAATTACATTTAATTCTCGAAATATTTGACCTAAAGATTCCATAACATATAATCCTTTTGTTTTATCGGATTTTTATAAAAGATATTTAAAAAATTCGAGACCCATTTAATTTGTTTTCCTTATATATTGCATTTAATTATTATCTTTTATTTGTTTCATCATAAACCTGTAATTCATATTCATGGATAAATTATGTGAAAATTATTGGTTATTAGATATGGCCGGAAAAAACTGGTTCTTATTTCAAACGGAAAGATATAGAATTATATCTGGCACTTTTATTAAAAGGTTAATATTTACATTTAATTATGGAAATGTTTGATGTAAATAATCATCGTTAATATATAATTCTTTTTGTAGGCATATATCGTTATATATATGATCCACATAAAGATTCATTAAGTATGTAGTATTTTAATTACAGATAATATAACGATAGCACAGATAAATATACTATAAGAAGATTTGTATGTTTATAAAAATATAAATTCATAAATGTTATACACCTACAGAACGTTAAATATACTCAAAAAAGATTTGTTTTTTTTTTTTCCGATATTTATAAAAAAATATATAAAAATTCCCACACTATTTTCAATTTGTTTCCTTATATATTGCATTTAATTATTATAAAGATCATAAACCGAGTGACTTACAAAGAATATCTATTTTTGTGATTCTAACGAACTATTATAAAGTGTTATTACACATACATTTATCTCAATGAAATATAATATGGCAGATCATAATTCCAAAAATAATCGTGCAATGCAGAAAATTCAATTGCAACAAAAACGTTAGAAAGGTAGAAATTTTCGCAATCGTTTTGGTTTATAATTATAAATTTATTAACATTTTGTTTATAATAATATGGTTTATGTTTACCACGCTTATTTTTTGATCGATGATTTTTTCTACATGTAGATCATATCTCAAGTCAATCTGATATTATCATTGACGAACCAACATCAAACGGTAATATTATTCATAGTGATTATAAGATAATGTTTGATACATATATATATCACACTGCAACATTATTAAACTATAACATAAATAATATTTTTTTGTATGAAAGTGTTTTTTTTTTTTGTTTCCAATAAGTTAATTTAATATTAAAATTAAATTTTGTGTAATATTATCCATTCCAAATAGCTTATGTATCCATTAGCCATGACTCTCCAAACAACTCCGGATCAACAAGAAATATCTGAAAGACAATTTCTTCAGACAAACACAAGCAGCAGCCAATAGGTATTTATTTTTAAAAAAATACTATAACGGAGAAATACACACACACATATATATATATATATGTGTGTGTGTGTGTGTGTGGGTATAATTAAATTTAATATAGGGTTTACTATTGGCAAGGAAAATATTAATTCGAATCATCGTGTTCTTTATCCATCGTCTTTCTCATTGAATGAACCCGCCTCTTTAAGAGGTAATTCAGATTTAATATTTGGTTAACTGGTGGACAAAATTAATATCGGTGTCTCAAGTAAAATTACATATGATTTTTATAATCAAATCTCTCATTTTGTGAATAAAAAATTCAATAATTATCAGTTCTGTGTAATTTTAAGTCTATCAATAGAAAACTATTTGCTTATTCTCAACAGAGTTATTTATACATGTTGATATATGATCTAATTTTAGGCGGAGACTATTTGTTGGCAAGGTTATAGTTCTAGGCGGAGACTTTCGCCAGATTTTTCCTGTTGTGCTAAAGGGTAGTCGAGAAGATATTGCCTATGCCAGTATATGTTCATCTAGATTTTGGGAACATTGTAAAATTCTCAGATTGACGAATAATATGAGATTAACTGTTGGGCCGACAATGCCATCATCTGTTTCAAGCGAGATCAAAGATTTCTCAGAATGGATACTTAAAATTGGTGATGGAAATATTGGTACCGAAATTGATGGTCAAACATTAATTGATATACCTGACGATATACTCCTTCGCACCTCAAGTGATCACGTTGCCGTTATTGTCGATATCACTTATCCTTCCATTTTAGAAAAATTTGACGATCACTCATTCTTCGAAGAAAGAGCTATTCTTGCACCAACTAATAGCATTATTGAGATAGTTAATTAGTACGTGATGTCTATACTTCCAGGGGATGAAAGAGTATATCTGAGTTCAGACACTATTTGGAAGACATATGTGAACGGAGAAGCAGAACATCAAGTGTACTCGGTCGACTTTGTAAACATAATAAATTGCTCAGGTACTCCTAATCATGTTTTGAAACTGAAGATTGGAGTTTCGTTTATGTTGATTCGAAACATGGATCAAGCTTTGGGATTATGCAATGGTATAAGGTTGGCCATTACCCAACTCGGAGAACGCATTATTGAGGCAAAGATTCTTTCAGGAACTAATATTGGAATGAAGGTCTACATTCCACGTATGGCATTGAGTCCATCGGATAGCAAGGTTCCCTTTAAATTCTAGATGAGATAATTTCCAATTATTATCTGTTTTCCAACGACTATAAACAAGAGTCAAGGTCAAACTCTATCTAATGTTGGTTTGCACTTACCAAGACCTGTTTTTAGCCATGGCCAACTCTATGTCGCCATCTCTCGGGTGAAGAGTCGTAAAGGATTAAAAATCTTATGCTGCGATGACGATGGTAATATTGTTAATAAGACATCAAATGTTGTGTACAAAGAAATTTTTCAAAACCTCAAGTGAACTTTTTCTTTATTGCATGAACAATTCAATTTCCAATATTTAATATTTTTTTCTTCAATTTTGTTTTCTTATGTATTTATTTCGTTCTGCCCGCGTAATACGCGGGTGTCTACACTAGTAATAGAAGTAATGTACTTTGCGTAGTATGAAAACCTTCCTTATACATAACATTCATAATATTGTTACTGCATCTTGTCTTATCATTGTCAAAATCAAGATTTTTAATTCATTACGATTAGTCACTCTTATTTTAGCAGCGTACGCTAAACCAAAATCGAATACCCGCTTCTTCAAAAAATTCATAACATAGGATAGATATTCCTTAACTATTATTAATCGAAATAGTATATGAACTGATAAAAGAAAACTATCATCGTTAGAACTGTTAATTATATGGCCCAAGTCCCTTTTATTAGTTGACCGGTCCATTCTGCAGCCCACCACTGGTAGCCCAAAGCCACGACCCAACTCAACCGGGCGGGCGATCCGGATCCGTCTGGGACTTAATCTCAACCGTCCATCTTGTGGTCTTTGATCTGGACCATTGCTTCCCTCATTATAACCCCAATTCAGAACCCTAGCCCACTCACTTGTTTTCTCCGTCTCTCTCTCTTRGGCTGCTCTCTCTCTCTCTATCTCTGGTCTTCTTCTTCCTCTGGTTCTCCTCCCTTGCCGGAGAATCGGACTGAGCCTGTGAAGATATCGTGATACCCTGAGAGTGAGTTTGTGAGTGTGAGTTTGGGGCTGGGGTTCAAGTCAACGGGGGGTTTACCCGGTGCGCCGCCTTGGGTCGTGGTCCTAGGTGCTACCAGCGGCTGCCGGCGGCGATTGTGAGGGAATACGGGAGCCGGTTTACTGTGGTGTTTAGAAAGGGGGCCGAATTTGTGGAGATCTGAGCCGAGCGATTTCGGATCTACTATTCGTCCTTATTCCGGCYACCGACGGAAACAAAAGGGGGTTATCGTTCCTTTTTCTTTGCTGTGTTTATTTTCGCCTTCCGTTTATTTTATTTATCACCCACTGACTTTCGTGTCTAGGGTTTCAGGTTGCAAACCGGAGGGGACGTCTAGCATTCGGGCCCGACATCGAAGAAATAGAAGCTGGGCTGGTATCTTGGGCTAACTACAGACAGAGTTGACCACTGTCCGGGCCCTTTGACCTAGCTTGACGAAATAGTAAATTAAAAAGGACGAAACTGCCCCTAGGCGGTCCGCTGCGCGAATAAACGATCAGCCATGAGTCGTTCGACGGTCGGCTACCCACCCAACAAGAACTTAAATGATAATTTCAAATTAGATTTTGTGATAGTTATTCGAGAGATTAATACCAATCTTGCCTCATTATTTCCTTGAATAATATTATCTTTCGAAACATGATAACCGAATTTTGTAACAGCATTTCAACTCCCATCAAAGCGATATTTGAATTTAAGCATCACTAAATTCAAACATGAAGATGAAAGTCAATTTAAAATATTAACTTAAATATACTTCTAACTAAATTTTTAATGAATATGAATCATAAATAAAAATAATAAAATATTAATAGTTGATACTTTGTGTTTTTCTCCATATTATAATTTTATCAAGAATCTAAATAAATATATTGTTTTTTGTTTAGATTACAAACTTCTAATAAATATATCATCCCAAATTCCCATATCTCTTATAGTGAATGGTGGTCTTGATAGGTGGAATCTCATTTTTGTTTAATAAGTTTTATTAATTATATGACAACTTCATTAATCCTTGTATGATCTAAAACTTGGATTTTCCCATTGAAATCTGAAATCTCAATTCTCTTTTATTTTATAAAAATATTCAATCAATCAATTTTCACACTTAATCTCTATCATATATTTATCATATTTAAACGATCGTCTCTTTATCCAATCGTCATTATATTTAAATGAATAAATATCACTAAATATAATAAAATAATAAAATATCATCCATATTTCAGATTTAATTTACATCAAATATAATATAATAATACATTATCATCTATTTTGAGATATGATTTGACATCTACAGTAAAAAACACAATGTTGTAAAAATCATCCTAAACCCACATAGACGGACCTAGACCGAACCAATATATATATATATATATATATATATATATATATATATATATATATATATATATATATATATATATATATATATATATATAAAGGCTAGCGTTTCTAAAAATATTTCTCAAAATTTTTCCGCCCATTTTACTTACTATATTTAGTATACATATTTATTATTTATATAATTATTTATGTAAATAATTATATTGGATATTATGATTTATGTAAGAAAAATATGAAATATATAGAAGAATTATGTATAATAATAAATTAAATCTGAAAAAATAAAAATATATATAAAA
The DNA here is from genome assembly GCA_014905375.1 of Phtheirospermum japonicum. Taxonomy (NCBI): domain Eukaryota; kingdom Viridiplantae; phylum Streptophyta; class Magnoliopsida; order Lamiales; family Orobanchaceae; genus Phtheirospermum; species Phtheirospermum japonicum. The sequence continues at coordinate 2,929,848 of BMAC01000008.1, read as the reverse complement.
GTTTGAAGAAAATATAAAATATAAAAAATTATTTTAAATGTGTGTGTGTGTGTATATATATATATATATATATATATATATATATATATATATATATATATATAATTAGTTAATAAATTTGAAAAACCCAAAAAAGAAAAATTAACACATAAATACTTTTCCAAATGCTTTAAATAAAATTGAAAATATTAATAAAATCATACAGATAAAAAAAATATAGAACTTAAATTTAACTATAAACATTTATTTAATAAATATGAAACAAAACCGAAAATTCAACAATCAAATAAAATTGAAGAGAAAATTCATAAAATAAGTTAAATTAACTAAAAAAATCATAATTATATTCTATAAAATTATTAAATAAATATAAAAATAAAAGAGAGAATCGATAAAAATATAAATAAAATAAAAAATAATACTAGCAACTACAAAAATATTGTGTGTGTGTGTGTGTAAGAAATCTGAAAAATTAAATATAAATATATAAGATAATATATAAATAAATCTAAATAATTAGTTTATAAATCTGCAAAACCCGAAAAAGTAAATCAAAATATAAATATGTCAAATGATATCAAATAAGTTTATTTTTATTATAAATAAGATATAATAACTTATAATTAAATTACAAATAGTTATTTAATAAATGCAAAAAAATAGAAAACAAACCAAAAGGTTTCTAATATTATAAAATTCAATATGAATTCATAGCTACAAAAAAAGTACCATTAAATTTTACAAAATTATTAACTAAATATAAATCAAAAATCAAACATTATAAGAAATATAATATAATATAAACAAAATTGGGGAAAAATAAAATGAATAAAAAAATATAAATTTATAATTTGGTTTAAAAAATTATTTAATTATTTTGTTAACTAAAAAAAAAAGATAGTGAGAGTAAAACTAGAAAATTAATACAACGAAGACAAAAAAAATATAATCAGTAACAAGAACTTGTCTTTTCTTCCATAATTTTATTTGTTGACTAGACTAGGTGATACGAGAACAAACCTAATAGCGTCATATTTTCAATTTTTCGTATGTGACTTGAGTAAAACTCGGATGACCCAAACTCTGACCCTAAACGTGTCACAAACTTCATAGTGACATTTTTTTTGTTTTTTTTTTTTTCGTTTACCTAAAAAAAATTAAAAAATAATATTATGAACATAAGTGAAAGGTAAATAACTTTATACAGTTATTTTATTAAAATTTGAAATAAAATTATATGTGGGCAGAACAAAAAATGATTATATAATCATATAATTATATATAAATTTTAGGGAAGTTCTACACTGCCCCCCGATGTACCATACTCTATGTGTTTTAACCGTTAGATCATTTCAGTTTTTATGTATTGAATGATCTAATGGCTTAAAATACACGGGGTATGGTACAACGGGAGGCACTATAGAATTTTTCTATATTTTAATTTATTATCGGGTTCATCAACTGACTCGATGACTTGGTGGTTAATTACTCAGTGGCTATCTCGAGTCAATTATCGGGCTGATTAAAAAAAATTTATAGTAAAATAGAATACAAAGGCCCTCGATTAAGATTTTAATATGATGCCTCATTTATTTGGATTTTTTTTGTAGTATTTTTCATATTTTTACACTATATATATATATATATATATATATATATATATATATAGAGAGAGAGAGAGAGAGAGAGAGAGAGAGAGATTTAGGAGATGATTTTTTTATAATATAACATTAATTAAGTATATTACTTTCTGATTAAGTATATCAGTGGTTGTCTTTGTTATTGTTTTATTATCAGCTTTCAATAGATAAAAGTTATTTAAAATTAAATTTTATATATTTATTTAATTTACTTTATCACTATCGCCAATTTATTCTTTCAATGTCTTTAAAATAAATATTTAAAAATTAATGACAATTCTATTATATTTTATTTGATTTCAAAATAATTTCATATTTGTATTATTATATTATATTATAATATGTATATTTATATTTTATTTTATTTTAGAAATTATTAAGAACCATTTATAATTAAAATATATATATGTTATATTTATTTAGCTAAATTCATATTTTTTTTATTATTTTATTATTTATAGCATTTTAAGTGTGTTTTGTTACTTTTAGGATTTAGTAAATGATTATTCAGGATTTAAATTATTTTTAATTTATTCTATATAATTGTTGTGAAATAAAATTTATATTTATATTATTTAAACTATTACTATCTTCATATTTTTTTAATTATGTGATAATTATTTGTATATAAAATATATTTATTATATATATTTAACATATTTCATATTCTTTTATGATTTATTTTATTTTATAACATTTCTTTGTTTTTCTTATTATTAAATCATTACAACTTTAAATCATTATATTTATTTGTTTTTAATTCAACTTTAAAATAGTTTAGGATTTATTTTATATTATTTATAATATATGTGATTTTTGTGATTTTTTTAATTTTAATTTAATTAATAAATATTTATAATCTAAATACAATTTTTTGTATTTATTTAGTTTATTTTATATCATTTCTTTCAAAATTATATTACGAGTATTATATTTTTATTGGTTAAAGGTTTATTTAATAATTGTATAATTATATTGATATAAATTATATCTAAAATAAAACGTATAACAATGTACGACTAAAGTACAACTAAATTATTCAGTTGTACTCAAACAGATTGATGTGGTTGAATTATCACATAATCTAATGATACACTTTCGTATACATGTTGACAAACAAGTACAATGGATACCGATAATTAGAAAAACCTAAATTTGTTATAAGATCTTCACTTTGTCTTTGATACAAATACTAAACAAGGAGATGGACTCAATGATTTGTAATAAAAGTGACTAATATGATTGTTTCGCGACTAACTAAATGTGAGAGCTTGAAACTATTTTCATGTGAGTTAAACTATAATTTGACGTATAATGTAATATGCAAAAAAGTTATTTCATAATATATAAATGTGGAGTTATTTACCTTTAATTTGTTTTAGGGCGCGGATATAGGCAGCCCATCTATTAATGAGTTCACCCCACTACGAAAAAATCAGCAAAAAAAAAAAAAAAGAAGAACATATACACCCCCAAACACTAACTCTTCACACTACTCCAACTCTGCCATTATCGTCGGCCCATCACACCGTCGAACAGGAAGAAGAAAAAACGTGATGAATTGATGGATTTGGGCGACAAAGGATAAGATAAAATGCAAAAATTACCACCACCAGCCCCCCCCCCCCCAAAAAAAAGAAATAATACACCCGCCCAAACACTAACTCTTCACCACCACTCCAACTCTGTCCATTATCATCGCCCATCACACCGTCGAACAGGAAGAAGAAAAAACGTGATGGAATTGATGTTTTTGGGCGACAAAGGATAAGATAAAAAATGCAAAAATTTAAATTTCACATATTCCAAATATGTCCAAAACCACTACTATATAATAAGAATGTCCCGATAGCATTGCAACTCGCAGATAATTTTTAAACAACAATGACATCTAATAATAAGATGAAACTTGTCCACGCTCCTTTTCGTAATAGCTCTTAAAATCTCGCAAACACCCCCCCCCCCCAAAAAAAAGGAAATAATACACCCCCAAACACTAACTCTTCACCACCACTCCAACTCTGCCATTATCATCGCCCATCACACCGTCGAACAGGAAGAAGAAAAAATGTGATGGAATTGATGGGTTTGGGTGACAAATGATAAGATAAAAATGGCACTGCTTTCTACAACGGTTCCAAAACCGCCGTAAAATTGCATTTTAACCGCCTTAAAATGCAGTTTATGCAGTAGTGAATTCTACCATTATAGATATGTATCTACTAAAAGCAGTGTTCTAAAAATCGCTAGGCGGCCGCTAGGCGCCAGACCAGCGCCTAGGCGGGGCCTAGGCGAGGCCTAGAATTGAGAATAAATACCCTAATTTACAACATTACATCTAACATTTAATAGTTCAACATACTACCTGCTACACAATAAAGTATATGACTATTCAAAACTAAAAGTAATGATCATAAGTTCAAAACTATTGTTCAATTCAAAATTCAAAACAATATAAATCCATAGCACATATTACAAAATCAAAATAACTAAATAAGGGCAAGAGTTCTCAGTCTGTTTCTATTCTTTTCTGTCCCAATTCTTGCCCCGTAACAATTGAATTGACTTTAAAAAAATTTAAAACCAAAACGACGTCGTCTTGGATAAAAAAATAAAAAAAATAAAAAAAAATAAAAAATTTGACTGCCTGGCGCCTAGGCGCCGACTTGGGCGCCGAGGGCGCCTAGGCAGCGCCGAGAGCGCCTAGCCGGCGCCTAGGACGCCTAGGCGGCGCCGAGTTCCCCCGGCGATTTCTTTGCCTGATTTTCAAAAATCGTGGGCGGTTCAAGGGCGCCGAGCGCCTAGGCGGCCGCCTAGCCCGATTTTTAGAACAATGACTAAAAGACGAATATTATTTTGTTTTTGTCATATATATATATATATATATATATATATATATATATATATTCTTTTTCTTGGATTAAACTTATTTGGGGTCCAAGTTTTACACTTCGAGTCAGGTCAGAGATATAAAAATACCGGGTCAACTTTGACAATAATTCTTACTATACACGTATCACACGTGATCAATATTTAGAATCATAATGAATCATCCTATAACTTTTTTATATTATTGGAGTGTCTTTCAGTCAAACATTTGATGATTGGGCTCGAGTCTTGAAGGATTCTGGAATTTTAGTTAGATCATTATATTAATTCGGTATTGTTATTCTGTTGTTGGTACAAGCAGTTATAGTTATTCAAAGTAGATTTGTTGCGACTTTCAGCCACAATTATTTGTAAGAATACAATATCTTCTTTTGTAAAAATAAAAATAAGAATGACTATATATATGAAGTTATATTGAATCCCACCAAAGAATAAGGAACAACTATGTTATGATTTCCTATAAATAAATCTGGATAAAGTATTTCCAAATCACAAAAACTACAACAGATTGTCTAAAGAAAACTCAGCGTTAGACATATATTTTTAAAAGAAAAAATGCATATTATAACGGTGAAAGCTATACTTTAACAAAAAATAAAATAAAATTATTTCATGTTATATTGAAAAGTATTCACCTTACAAATATTTTATTTTTCCGAAAAGCATGAATACTTCCCAAATGTATTGTTGTACGTTACAAATACTTTAAATTGACGTTTATTTCTTTTTGACAAAAAGATTGGCATTTCTAACATGTATAATAGCACAAACACAACCTTGGAAGATCAGGATAATTTTCACAATATCCTTGTGGGTTACGAAGATGATAAATTCTTTTGCACTTGAAAATACAATCTTGTACATTTGGGCACAACCCCAAACCTGTTAAGCAATTATTGCTGGGTTCTCGCTTCGCATGAGCAATACTTATTTTACCTCCTGCTGCGTCTCTTGCCATACCCATAACTGCATTAACATTTGATATTAATTAACTAGAAAAAAACTGCCGAGAAATAATAACAAGACTCGTGTCGTGTGACAAAACTTACTACATAATACTATATGATATAAAAGAGCCGGACGATTTTGCTATATAATAAGAAGAATTTCTATCAACTCACCGGAAGCTGAAGCCAGTGCAAAGATAACGACGATGGTCGTAGTAATATTCACCATCTCAAATGGTACTAAAATATAAAAAATATTAATTTTCCTTGTGGCATTTATAAGTTGCGGATCTCAGAGTTTTATATAGGACTTGTGGGCATATGTTTCGTTTGTTACTTTAATACTTTTGAAGCTTTGTTAATTAGATTATACTCACATTATATATTGATTGTAATTAATTTTAGTAATCATTCACCAAATTCCTCTCGTAAATTAAAATATTATATGTATCCGGTTCTTTGTTGTAATAAATTAGGATTTACTGTTTCATGCAATATTATGATGTTTTGTAATTTTATAGTACATGTAGATAAATTATAAAAACATTCATCTCTAGGGTTGGGATACATATTTATTTTGTAATTAAACTAAAATTTGAGGATATAACTTATCACATGTAAAATTTGAAGGTTTATGATTTTAAAAATAAGTCTTAAATTTACGATGTTGTTAACAAGGTTTAACAACACTGGTTAACAACATCGACCAAAGTAAAATAATGATATTCAGCGGAAAATAAATTTAAGAACACGGTTTAAACAAACTCAGTTCACAAGTAAAAGTACTTGTGAACTTGGGTGTACAAACCCGAAAACTATATTACTTTCTTGTTTTTCGATCAATACAAAGATATTAAGTAATATATGAAAACTAAAGTATCAAATACACATGATACTAAATACTTGTCGTTTAGGTTGATCAAGTTCTTCTCCGTTGGTCACGCAACTTCGAATAACTTGTCTATCTTGAACAATGGCTCCAAGTAGTCTTCTTGTTCTTGCTCTTGCTTTGCATCTTGCTTTGCGTCGATCTTCTCTTCTCAAATTCCCGTGCGTAAAAAATCGATACCAAGCTTTAGGAATCTCCTTGTCTTAAATAGACAAACATAGAATCCTAAACTTGGTAAATATCTAAAATAAATCCTAAACACAATCTAGAAAACTAATAAAGTCTTAAACATAAACTAGGAAACACAATATATTCCTAAATCTAGTTTCCTAACTTATTTTGTGCCCAAGAAAGGCAAATAACAAAATAGGAATTATTGCCAAGAATAAATTTCTCAACAATCTCCCCCTTTTGCCTTTCTGGACAAAATACTACGCCGCAAATATAAATGAAAATAAAAATACTAACTCCCCCTAAGTTAGAAAACTCCCCCTAAACAAAATACCCAATGTTGTTAAAAATCAAACCAACATTACATACCAACATTGTTCAAAATAACACTTAATAAATCAAAAATAAAGGAACTTAATGACTTCGAACACTCTTCGAACGACGAGGGGATGTCGAAGTTCCTTCACCCCTTTCCTTCCTCTTCCTCTTCTGCATTTGCATCATCCTCCTCAAAGCCTCATCGTGAGCGCGAATTCGCTTCCTTCGCTTTTCCTGAGCAAGGCTCGCCAAGGCTTCGGCAGCAACAGCATCTGCACCATCAGCTTCAGCAGCAACATCAGCAGCATCATCAGCAGCAGCGTCAACATCCTCCGCATTAACCGCAGCAGCAACATCTTCTCCCCCTATGTCCACGTCATCTTCTCCCCTTTTTTGACCAGAAAGGGAAAGGGCCTCCAAAAGCGAGCTACGAAGCGCCTGGAGATGAGTAATCTGCAAGGCAATGGAAGCCACATGCGCACGGAGGAGCTGCGCAGACAAACTGACCATGTTGGGAGTGCGCGTACCAACATCACTAGCAACATCAGCGTGAAACAGAGCCTGCCAGGGCAGATCAATGACTCGAGCACCGGCAGTGTTTTGACCTCGAAAAGCAAACCAATCAGCCTCGCCCGTGAGCACATCATCAGGACCAAGCTACAAACCTTGATTCTCCAATAATCTGAAAATCAAAGATGGAAAACACAACGAGGCCGCGGACTTCGTGGTGGCAAACTTAGTGATAATATTAAAAATATGTTGCCCAAAACTAAATTTTATTCCCCGTCCAAGCCTATACAAAAATTGGGCCTGAGGCCGCGTAACACACGTAGTATTCTTGGAGGGGACCCAGTTGCAAATAGCCACCTTGTGTAGAATAGAATAAAGAGAAGACAGCCTAGTACTCAGCAACTGTTCAAACCACGAATGCACCATACCACCAGACAGAAACGAAACAACTTCATCCATATCATCCACAGAAGACTCACCCCGATAAGACTCAGTACCAAACAACTCATCAATTAATTCAGGGGTGAAGCTAAACACATGACCACGCACAAACACTTTGCCAAAGTTCACAGAGTTTGAATCAACAATTGACGGCAACAAATTCGCATAAAACTCAAGATCAACATCCCGGACAAATGGCATGGCAGTGGAGACTATGTAATACATACCTTTAAACTGAAGGTAGGCAATCAGATTGTGTTTCTCAAAGAGCTCAATCGGGACACGTCGCTCGGAGATCATGTGGCGGGTCTTGTAAGTGGCAAACAACTCGGCAGCCTCGGCAGACAGAAATTTCTTCGAAAAGGGCACCATATCCTCAAGCTCAGGGGTTGGAGTACCCATGGAGGACTGGGAGTGAGCAGACGCATCGGAAGAGGGTGACGAGGGAGCACGAGAAGCAACCAGAACAGAGTCATTGCGGGAGGACGAAACAGACGGGGAACGATGCGATGTTGGTAAAGAGGTACCAACATGAGTAGCAACATCGTCCTTTTGAGCAGCCTTCTTTTTCTTTCTATCCTTCTTGCATGCAGTAAGGAAATCTCGCAAAGGCACATCAAGTGAGGAATCAGGGGAATGTTCAAACAGACCTGTATCAAACTCAGGTGAAACATCATGAACTGGAGACGACGGGGGAACATTGGTAGTCGGTTTGGCGGAGCTGGTCACTTCGCCGGTGATAAAATCCAACACAGTGTAGGGAGGGGAGGAATACTCAGTCGCAGAGGACTTAGGAGAGACCTTGACTTTTGCCAGGTTAGGTCTCTTGTCAGCCTTCCGCACAAGCTGTTTCCGGCGAGTAAAATTCTTCTCCGGCAAACTCGGGGCAGAAGAAGGCGGCGGCACAGACTCCTCGACCGGAGTAGCAGGAACAAAGTCTTCATCATCAGGGTCGGACATCACGGTGACATCCTCCGCGAGGCTCATGTGCTCAAGCGGCACATTGCGGCGCGGACCTGCCTTGCTCTTTAGAACTGTGGGCGGCACAATACCCGGTGGAATATTGCGCAGGCACCTGGACCTCTTGAAGGTAGGATTCCCCACTCGCCCAAAGGTTTCAGCAATAAACGCTAAATTTGGGGGATTATCGACATCAATTTCATTCCCAAGTTGTCCTGGGAACACTTGCGAAACAGGAACGACGTCAATCAGAACCGGAACTGGCATGACAGTGCGGGAAGAGTGCGCCGGCGAGGGTGGTGGTGATGTTGATAGTGGTGGGTTTGAAGGACTACCACAACCGATTTCTTCGCATATGTCTAGCCCACCAACCCTTGAATAGGGCGCAGGAACCTGTTCGCCGGAGCGACAAACCTCAACCGGCAATTCTGGAACAGACGAGGGCGGCGGCGAGTTTGTCATCCTGCAAATTCTCAGAGATACAAGAGCACGAAAATAGAGAAAATTGGAGAGAGATAAGAAGGCTGGAGAGTTCAATTTGCAAGGGTTAATTGTGAATGTGATCAAACGGTAAAATCAGAACAGGTTTTTATGCCCAAAAAATATGACCGTTGAAGGAGAGAGAAAGTAAAGGAAACAAGGAAATAACCCTAATTTCTCACCCGACTAAATTTGTGGGGTCAAAACACGATTTTTCTTTCCTTGTAAAAACAACACCACTCCCCCTCAATGTAGGATTTTAATCACACCCACTAACACGCCCATTATCTTTTCCAATATCTCCCCCTTTTTAAAATAAAAAATAAAATTGCACAACTTAATCTACAAAATCGGCTGAAAGTACAAAGCTGAATTAATTGAACCATCAGCACAGTTGTACCTCTCTTGTGCAATGTAAATTATCACTCACCAAATTCACCTCGTTAATACCTGTCCAGTCGTTCGATTTTAACTCCACTGAAACACTCAGTTAGCTCAATTCAAAACAAAATTAAGAGATTTCAAGAAAGACAAGAACACAAGTAACACACGCACAACAAGATGGCATTTTCACAAAGTATGAATGTCCTACGGGATGCCTAAACATCATGACCTAAAAGAATATAGAAAAATATATTAAGATTTCAGTGACTTGATCCAATGTTGCTTTTTATCACTAACAACATTATAAACCAACATTGCCTCAAGTGAAGTCAATGGAAACTTACCCCTTAACCCAAGTTAATGACTACGTCAAGATCTCTCAAGTAGGTGATATTTAAAGATTGGATCATTTTGTATCCAGATTTTCTTCATCCTTGAAGGGATTTGAATCTTTTAATCTTCAGCAAAGCTGTTAAAAACCTCTTGTTTTTGGACTTGGGAGAAAGCCTGTTTCTGCGGGCAAGTCCCACAATCACCCAATTGAAGAGGTTGGTTCTTTTTGCTGTCACTTTTATTGTAACACAGGACCTTATCGCACTTTCAATCTAACTCAATGCATTAGAATTATGTATGAAAAGAAAGATAAAAATGTATGCAAAAGAATACAGATGTTGTGACTGATGTTGATATGAGGTGTCACAACATCACAAACCAACATTGGTTTAGACAATGCACATACCGAGATCTCTCCTCAAACGAGAAAAGGTCTCGAAATCGAATGCCTTAGTGAAGATGTCAGCAAGATGATTATCTGTTCCAATATGCTCAAGGCTAACAATCTTCCTCTCAACTAGGTCTCGAATAAAGTGGTACCTTATGTCAATGTGTTTGATTCGAGAATGCTGGACTGGATTTTTGGAGATGTCAATGGCACTAGAATTGTCACACAGCACGGTCAAGATACTACTGTGCAGACCGTAGTCCTCTATCATCTGGTTCATCCACAATAATTGTGTGCACGCACTTCCAGCTGCAATGTACTCGGCTTCAGCTGTAGAAAGAGAAATACAATTTTGCTTCTTGTTGTACCAAGAGATTAAATTGTTACCCAGAAAAAAACACCCTCCAGTAGTACTCTTTCTATCTACCACATCTCCAGCCCAATCCGAATCAGTGTACCCTACAAGTTCAGTACCCGTATCTTTTGTGTACCACACACCTAGTTCAGTTGTACCAGCAATATACCTAATTATTCTTTTAACTGCTTTTAAGTGTGACTCTTTTGGATTAGACTGATATCTAGCACATAAGCACACACTATACATAATATCTGGTTTACTTGCTGTCAAATACAACAAACTCCCTATCATACATCTATACATGGTGTTATCAACACCCTTACCAACATCGTCTCTCGACAGCTTCACAGTTTTTCCTAGCGGCGTTTTCTTGTGAGTTTCACTTTCTAAACTAAACTTTTTAACTAAGTTCTTAGCATATTTAGCCTGGGAAAGGAAAATACCATCATCAAGCTGTTTGATTTGTAAACCAAGAAAGTATGAGAGGTTTCCTTCCATGCTCATCTCGAATGTATCGGACATTCGAGTAACAAACTCCTTGACCATCTGCTCGTTAGTGGATCCAAAAATAATATCATCCACATAAATTTGGACTATTAAGATGTGCTTATTGGATTTAAGAAGAAACAAAGTTTTATCAATTTCCCCTCGTCTAAAGTTCAAATAAAGCAAATGTTGAGTTAGCCTTTCATACCAAGCTCTTGGAGCTTGTTTTAAACCATAAAGAGCCTTTTTCAGTTTTAAAACAAAATTTGGTTTTTGAGGATCCACAAATCCTTTAGGCTGCTCAACATACACTTAAAATCATGACCTAAAAGAATATACAAAAACATATTATGATTTCAGTGACTTGATCCAATGTTGCTTTTTATTACTGACAACATTATAAACCAACATTGCCTCAGGTGAAGTCAATGGAAACTTACCCCTTAACCCAAGTTAATGACTACGTCAAGATCTCTCAAGAAGGTGATATTTAAAGATTGGATCATTTTGTATCCAGATTTTCTTCATCCTTGAAGGAATTTGAATCTTTTAATATTCAGCAATTGCTGTTAAAAACCTCTTGTTTTTGGACCTGGGAGAAAACCTGTTTCTGCGGGACAAGTCCCACAATCACCCAATTGAAGAGGTTGGTTCTTTTTGCCGTCACTTTTATTGCAACACAGGACCTCATCGCATTTTCAATCAGACTCAATGCATTAGAACTATGTATGAAAAGAAAGATAAAAATGCATGCAAAAGTATACAGATGTTGTGACTGATGTTGATATGAGATGTCACAACATCATAAACCAACATTGGTTAGACAATGCACATACCGAGATCTCTTTTCAAACGAGAGAAGGTCTCGAAATCTAATGCCTTAGTGAAGATGTCAGCAAGCTGATTATCTGTTCCAATATGCTCAAGGCTAACAATCTTCCTCTCAACTAGGCCTCGAATAAAGTGGTACCTTATGTCAATGTGTTTGATTCGAGAATGCTGGACTGGATTTTTTGGAGATGTCAATGGCACTGGAATTGTCACACAGCACGGTCAAGATACTACTGTGCAGACCGTAGTCCTCTATCATCTGGTTCATCCACAGTAATTGTGTGCATGCACTTCCAGCTGCAATGTACTCGGCTTCATCTTCCATGCTCATCTCGAATGTATCGGACATCCGAAGTAACAAA
>BMAC01000008.1:2880467-2917436 GCA_014905375.1 Phtheirospermum japonicum | reverse complement strand
ATCTCACTTTCAATCAAACTCAATGCATTAGAATCATGTATGAAAAGAAAGATAAAAATACATGCCAAAATATATACAGATGTTGTTACTGATGTTGATAATATGTGTCACAACATCACAAACCAACATTGGTTCAGACAATGCACATACCGAGATCTCTTCTCAAACGCGAGAAGGTCTCGAAATCTAATGCCTTAGTGAAGATGTCAGCAAGCTGATTATCTGTTCCAATATGCTCAAGGCTAACAATCTTCCTCTAACTAGGTCTCGAATAAAGTGGTACCTTATGGTCAATGTGTTTGATTCGAGAATGCTGGAATGGATTTTTTGGAGATTTCAATGGCACTGGAATTGTCACACAGCACGGTCAAGAATACTACTGTGCAGACCGTAGTCCTCTATTATCTGGTTCATCCACAGTAATTGTGTGCATGCACTTCCAGCTGCAATGTACTCGGCTTCAGTTGTAGAAAGAGAAATACAATTTTACTTCTTGCTGTACCAAGAGATTAAATTGTTACCCATAAAAAAAACACCCCCCAGTAGTACTCTTTCTAAACCAAACTTTTTAACTAAGTTCTTAGCATATTTAACTTGGGAAAGGAAAATACCGTCATCAAGATGTTGATTTGTAAACCAAGAAAATATGAAAGGTTACCTTCCATGCTCATTTCGAATGTATACAGACATACGTACCTGACCATCTCCTTGAAATTAATCTGTCTCCGTCTTGTACTCCTTTCGTCTAAATCACCGATAATTTGGCCCACGGGGTGATTTTTCTGGATTCTGAATGGAATATCCCTTTGATGAAGATCAATGGGATCAGCTGGACCTTCTTCTTCAGAATCAGAATCAGATTCTGCGACTTGGCTCAATGTTGGTTCTGAAGTTGGTATCCCAGTAACAACATTGGTATCAACATCACTCAATTCTCTGGATTCAACACCTGCATCTTTATTCTCAATACTTGCACTATCATCTGAAGGAGAAGTGACATTTTCTTGAGGATTTTGATCATAAGCCAGATCATTATCCTTGGTAGGTTTGACTGCACTTGATAGATCGTCGAACTTGACATTAACTGACTCAAACATGCTTCTAGTTCTCAGGTTAAACAACCTATATGCATGACTATTTTGGGAATAACCCATGAAAATGCACATATCACTTTTTGAGTCTAGTTTAGCTAGATGATTTCTGTCATTAAGAACATAACAAATACATCCAAACACATGAAAATAACTCAAGTTCGGTTTCTTTCCCATCAACAACTCATAGGGAGTAGCACATGAACCTGGTCTAAAATAAGCCCTATTTGTAATATGACATGTAGTGTTCATTGCTTCAGCCCAAAAACGTTTTGCAATGCCATTAGAAATAAGCATAGTTCTAGTCATCTCAGCAAGAGTCCTATTCTTACGTTCGGCTATGCCATTTTTTTGTGGAGTAATAGGTGAAGAAAATTCATGACTTATGCCCTCAGAAGTGCAGTATTTAGAAAAAGAGGCATTTTCAAAGTCCTTTCCGTGATCAGTTCTAATCCTACCAATGTTCACATTAAACTTTACACACAGCTTCTTTGCAAGTTTTTTGAAAGCCTCAAAAGTTTCATATTTTTCTTTTAAAAATTCTACCCAAGTGAATCTAGAAAAATCATCAACAATCACTACACATACCTCTTACCACCAAGGCTCTCAACCTCAATTGGTCCCATGAGATTCCATATGTAGAAGTTCAAAGCAAGATGATGTAGTGAGACTTTGCTGGACTGGATGAGGCACCCTTACTTACTTTCCTTTCTGGCATGCCTCGCACACAGGAATGATCTTGGTGTTGAGCTTAGGCAGTCCACTCACAACTTCTTCTTTGGCCAACCTGTCCATCATCTTGTAATTCACGTGTCCAAGCTTTTGATGCCACAACTCAGCAACACTTAATTGGGACAGTCTGCAAAAAGCATCACTTTGGATTTGGTAGCAATTATATGAAGTCCTTTGACCAGTGAGAATATATGGTCCATTCTCCTCATAGACTTCACACTTCTCACGGTTGAGTTTGACACTAAAACCTCCATCGCACAATTGACTTATGCTAATCAAATTTGCAGTAAGTCCTTCTACTAGCAGCACATTTTCAAGAGTCACAATGCCTGGAACATGGAGAGTTCCTTGGCCAACAATTTGGCCAATTGCACCTCCTACGTACTTTACTTTTCCACCTCGAAATCTGATAATGTTGGAAAGTAGCTCCTCGGACCCAGTCATATGCTTAGAGCATCCACTATCAAAATACCAGGCTCCAGGGACGTGGGACTTCAGGGAGGTATGGATCATGTTACACTTGACGTTATTCTTCTTGACCCACACTTGTTTGAACCTGGTGTTGGTATTGATGTTGGTATGACGGAAACCAACATTGGATTTATCAGCCGCATTAAATTTCTGAAATTGCCTTCTCTCGCCTATGATCTTCCAGCAAAAAGGTCGAATGTGTCCGGGATCGCCACAATGATGGCACACGAACTGTCTCCTCCTTTTCTTATATCGCCTGGGCAATTTCTCCTCCTGAATTGGCACTTGAGGTGGCTGATTTGGTTTAAATCCTATTCCTTGCTTCGAGGTTTCAGGAAAGCTAATCTCCAAGATTTCATCAAGCTTAGCCTTGCCTTTGTTCATATTTGTTATAGTTCCTTGGACCTTTGTCAGCTCGGTTCTCATCTTCTCTAGCTCAGCATCCTTCTTGGTAAGAGATGTTTCCAGATGAACAATTATGTCAAGCCGATCCTCCTTTTCTTTGGTCAGTTTTTCTACTTCTTTCACGAGATCCTTGACCTTGAGTACCTGTTTTCCCCAGCTGACAACAGTTGCTGGTGCTCAATACTAAGCAGCTCGTACTCCTTATGATAATCAGGGGTTTCAACATTCAAGCATACGATATTGGTTTCAAGGCTATCAACATGGACATCATCATCCCAAACAACATGGGTAAATAAGGAGGGAACAGGTTCAGTTGACTCGGAATCATTTACATCCTCAGTAAAATCAGTAGCAACCATGCTTTTCTTCCTAAGAGTGTTAGGACACTCATTTTTGTAGTGTCCCCAACCTTTACATTCATGACACTGCACTTCACTGAGAGGTCTCGTGGGATTGGATGCGTTTGGAATTGAAGAAGTGGACTGGGATCTGGGAAGAGCGCGTCCAGTGAATTTTGGCGTGGACACCTGTGGCCTGGTCTTCGTAGTTGAACCTCCAATGCTATTCTTCTTATTCAAGAAACTGTTGAAACGTTGGGTAACAAATGACAACTATCTTCACAAAGCATAGTAGATTCCATTTTCTTCAGAATTCCATTGAAATCAAAGTCCTCTTCATCTTCATCGTTGTCTGAATTAGTCTCGGAAGAAAAAGCAACACTCTTTTCTTTTGAGTTGGACCCAAGGTGTTCCATCTCATACTGCTTAAGGTTTCCAACTAAGGTGTTGAATTTAATGTTATCAACATCTTTAGATTCTTCTATGGCAACCACCTTCATATTGTATTTCTTTGTAATAGATCTCAGCAATTTTCCTACAAGACGAGAGTTAGTTATTGCCTCACCAAGCTCTCTGCACTCGCTTGTGATTTCTGATAGTCTCATGGAATAGTCCATGATTGATTCTTTCTCATACATTCTCATTGCTTTGAATGTGGACATCAGCATTCTTAGCCTTGATTTTCTCACGCTTGCAGTTCCTTCACACACCCTTTGGAGTGCGTCCCAAGCGTCTTTTGATGAATCGCAATTCTTGGTGACTCTGTAATAGCTTGCATCAACATAACTGCACAAGGTGTTGATACATTTGGAATTCCAATTCGCAGCATTCATTTCGTCAGCAGTCCAGTCTTCCTCCTTCTTCGGGATAGTGTCGCCTTCTCCATCAATGACACGTGGCTTTTGCCATCCAATGAGGACGGTTCTCCATGCACGTTCATCAATGCTCTTTAAGTGCCAACGCATTCTCTGCTTCCAGAGAGAATAATTTTCTCCGTTGAAAATTGGTGGTCTTGGGTTGCCTTGAGCATCCATAGCACCTAAAAATAAGGATCGGTACTTAAAAGGTTAAGTAACCCGCTCTAGATGCCAATTGTAAAATTTGAAGGTCTATCGTTTTAAAAATAAGTCTCAAATTTGCGATGTTGTTAACAAGGTTTAACAACACTGGTTAACAACATCGACCAGAGTAAAATAATAATATGCAGCGGGAAATAAATGTAAGAACACGGTTTAAACAAATTCAGTTCACAAGTAAAAGTACTTGTGAACTTTGGTGTACAAACCCGAAAACTATATTACTTTCTTGTTTTTCGATCAATACAAAGATATTAAGTAATATATGAAAACTAAAGTATAAAATACACATGATACTAAATACTTGTCGCCTAGGTTGATCAAGTTCTTCTCCGTTGGTCACGCAACTTCGAATAACTTGTCTATCTTGAACAATGGCTCCAAGTAGTCTTCTTGTTCTTACTCTTGCTTTGCATCGATCTTCTCTTCTCAAATTCCCGTGCGTAAAAAATCGATACCAAGCTTTAGGAATCTCCTTGTCTTAAATAGACAAACATAGAATCCTAAACTTGGTAAATAACTAAAACAAATCATAAACACAATCTAGGAAACTAATAAAGTCTTAAACATAAACTAGGAAACACAATATATTCATAAATCTAGTTTTCTAACTTATTTTGTGCCCAAGAAAGGCAAATAACAAAAAAAGAATTATTGCCAAGAACAACTTCCTCAACATCACAAATTATTGTTTTATCATTCGTTCAAAATAAATATGACTTCTTGACTTAGATGTGGATTTCTGGATATCAAAACCTGCAAAATAAAAATGATTTATGATCCAGAGGTCAACATTTGTTTGTATAATTATTTAAGGTTACTGATTAATTAACTTCTTTCCTTGGAGATAGTAATTAGTGGAACTAGGGGCCAAAATAATTTTTAAAAGTTTAATAATTCCATATAAAGAATTAGTCCTTTCGTCCTGCAATAATTATCATTTAGAACATTACTAATTTAATACTCATGTGTTGCACGAGATTATTGACCTAAAATACTCACGTGTTATATGAAATTATCGTCATTTACAAAATTGTAAAAATTATGGACATAAAATGTAGAATCATGAATAATTGCAAAAAAAAAATAAAAAAATCAAAAGATGTCGTATTCTCAGCCTATATCATATTTGTGTCGTATTGTACCACCGTCTAACTACTGCTAATTAATGATTATAATTATCTTATATTTTCATGTCTACATTAATCTTGTTAATAATTTTTAGTTACACATACTTAAAAAAAATTCAAATATTTTGTATTCTCAACCCGAATCGTAATGTATTGACTCCTAATCACTATTTAACTATTATTAAATAATTTTATATTTTCATATTTATATTAAATTCGTTAATAATTTTTAGTTACCTAGATAGAATTTTTGCAAATAACTCATGATGTACTTATTTAGGTTATTTGTGATTCTTAAAAAAGTATTTTAACTTTTATTATTAATATAATTCTTTTTCTAATTAAGATTATCTTATATAATTTGTTTTTTAAATCAAGATAAATAGTTTAGTACACTAACCCCTCCTCCCCCCCCTCCCCCCCCCCCCCAACTCCTTTTTTTTTTTTTTCTTTTTTACTTTACCATGCAAAGTATTTTTTGTCACACTTTACAATATAAACTAGATTTTCGCAATTTTCATATATCGACAATTTTACCCATGAAAATCTTTGAGAAAATTACTCTAAACCTCCAAATTATGATTTTTATTTTTTTTGCACTTTACCATATAACCAAATATTCTTTTAACATCATCGTAATATATTATTTTTATAATTAATTTATACATTTTATGTATTCATTACCTACTAAAATTAACTAATTAATAAATAAGAATTATAATTATGATTATAATATTTATTTTTCTGTGATTATTATAACTAGCCCTTCAACCGTGTGATGCATGGATAATATGAAATATTTGAATTAAATAAATACAAGAACTTCAATATAAATAAGAAAAAGTATAATACTCCTTCCAAGTTTCACCCACATAAATTAAATCAACCCATATATAAATTTGATATATTATAAAATATGGGCCCCTAGTGTTGCATTTATGAGTTGATATTTAAATGTCAATCTGTTGATCAACTTGAGTGGGTATGAGTGGGAAAGTGTATGCATTTTAATAATAACATTTGCTTTGAAAGTCTTTAGAAAAAATATTTTCTTGAAACTCAAGATGTGTAGGTCGAAAAATACGTAATCATAAAATGAATCGAACTCATTATCTTGTCAGTGAGAATGCTGACATGACAAACATATATTACTTAAACGAGAAATAATAAACATCAATAAATCCTCATATTATTCGAATAATCCCCCACGTAAGGAAGAGGGAGGGAAAAAAACAATTTATAGAGAACCACGATGGTCAAAACACTACAAGAAATTAAAAATATACCAATGGATATTACCAATATAAGATTTCCATTGGAATTTCTCAACAGAATCCAAACAAAATCCCAACGGATATACACAATCTTTTTGATTGGTGAATAGCAATGGATCCCAAAAAAGAATCCGATAAAGAGACTCATAAGTTACTTACCTCGAATTAGAACAAATTTATTTTGTTGGTAAGTAGCAATGGATCATCAAAAATATTCCGATAAAGAGACTGATAAGTCATTCACCAATCAAATTAGTTGTTGCTATTTAGCAACTAATTAATTCTGTTGGTACATAAGAATGAATTAACAACAAATTCTCACACCATTTATTTACCAATGGAATAATCTGATGCTATTGTTCAATAGAATAATTTTGTTGGTAAATATCAATATATTACCAACAAATATGGCCCAAACTATTTTACCAATCGAATTAGTTGTTTCTATTTACCATTGAATTATTTACGTCAGTAAGTAACAACAAATTAAAAATAAATATCACACCACTAATATACCAACAAGAAAATTCGTAGTTATTTCCCAATAGAATTATTATTGGTAAATAGTAATAGATTAGTGTAGACACCCGCGTATTACGCGGAAGAACGAAATAATACATAAAAAACGAAATAAAAAAAAAGGAAATTTATAAATAGTGGAAATAGAATTGTTTATGCAATAAAGAAAAAGTTTACTTGAGGTTCTGAAAAATTTCTTTGTACACAACATTTGTTGTCTTACTAACAATGTTACCATCGTTGTCGCAGCATAAAATTTTTAATCCCTTACGACTCTTCACCCGAGAGATGGCGACATAGAGCTGACCATGGCTAAAAGCAGGTCTTGGTAAATACAAACCAACATGGGATAGAGTTTGACCTTGACTCTTGTTTATAGTCATTGCAAAGCAGACGATGAGTGGAAACTGTCTCCTTTGAAATTTATAGGGGACCCTGCTATCCGATGGACTCAACACCATACGTGGAATATAGACTTTCATTCCAATATTAGTTCCTGAAAGAATCTTTGCCTTAATAATACGTTCTCCGAGTTGGGTAACGACCAACCTTGTACCATTGCATAATCCAGAAGCTTGATCCATGTTTCGAATCAACATAACCGGAACTCCAATCTTCAGTTTCAAAACATGATTAGGAATCCCTGAGCACTTTATTGTGTTTAGAAAATCGACCGAGTACACTTGATGTTCTTCTTGTCCATTCACAAATGTCTTGCAAATGGTGTCAGAACTAAGATATACTCTTTCATCCCCGGGAAGTATAGACATCACGTACTCATTAACTGTCTCAACAATGCTATTACTTGGTGCAAGAATAGCTCTTTATTCGAAGAATGAGTGGTCGTCAAAGTTTTCTAAAATGGAAGGATAAGTGCTCTCGACAATAGCGGCAACGTGATCACTTGAGGTGCAAATAAGTATATCGTCAGGGATATCAATTAATGTTTCACCATCAGTTTCGGTACCGATATTTCCATCACCAATTTTAAGTATCCATTCCGAGAAATCTTTGATTTCGCTTGCAACAGATGGGGACATTGTCTGGCCAACAGTTAATCTCATACTCTTCGTCAATCTGAGAATCTTACAATGTTCCCATAATCCAGATGAACATATACTGGCATAGAAAATGTCTTCTCGACTCCCCTTTGGAACAACGGGGAGAATTTGTCGAAAGTCTCCACCAAGAACTACAACCTTGCCAGCAAATGGCAAGTTCTTTCTTTCCTCTAGTGCAATAAACTTCAGACTCTTAGTAGAGCTTCGAGACAGAATCTACTCATCATTGGCGCTTCATCCCAAATTATTAATTTTGCCCTATCCATAAGAGCAGCTAATTCTGTCCCAGGTGTTATTGAGCACATTGAGTCTTCTTTTATGGTCAAAGGTATGCCAAATCAAGAATGTGCAGTTCTCCCACCTGGTAGCAAAAGCGCAGAAACACCACTTGAAGCAAAATTGAGCACAATGTCACCTTTGGATTGTAGAGCGACAGATAATGTTCTCCAAATGAAAGTTTTTCCAGTGCCACCTTAGCCATAAATAAAATAAATACCACCCTTATCCTTCGATGTTGCACTCAATATTTCAGAATAGATTGTCTTTTGTTCATCCGTCAAAGATGAGCACAATTTCTGATGTTCGGTTTCTAAAAGACATCTATCAAAATTAAGTTCTTGTGAATAAGCTTGTTATTTCCGTCATTCATCAAAGAATCATCGGGAATTGGCATATCTTGAAATTTTTTCAGCGACTTACCATTACTCTGCAGAACTTTTTCCAATTCAATGAGTGTATAATTTTTCAACATATCATCACTCAGTTGAAGATCTGAATTAAGTTCATAAAGAAAGAAAATAGTAAAGAGATATATATTACTTTTATAGTCAAATGAATAATAAAATCAAAGTGTATAAGAAAATAATTATTAATTTGTTAAAAAAGTATAAAAATTACCATTTATCCCAACGACCCTACGCTGTTGTTGTAAAATATACTGTGCGAGAAGATGCCAAGTCTTTTCCCAAACGTACTCGGATCTTGAAATGCTAGCCGATATTAGCAAAGAAGCAAAGAGCTTTCTGAGAAACGATGGTAATCCCCAATAACTTGCCTCAACAATACCATCAACGTATTCCCTGRCATCATCCAACAATCCCAGAGAATAACATGCATCTTTAAAAGTTGGATATACCACATTATRAATGGTCCGTATATCTTCATGGGAAACTGCTCCTCGACAACGGTGCAACATTATTGATAAGTAGTAAGCCTCCCCAACGCCCGGGGGAACGTAATCTAATCTACCAATTTTAAATCCTCTCTGTCTGACATTCCACACACGGTCTTCACCATTCCACACAAACTCTATTGGAAATTCTGTATACAACAAAGACCTGGCCTCAGGATACTTCCTATTGCACTTCATCCAAGCAAGAAACATCGATTCTCTCCCATCTTCTTCAACAACAACCTTATCAATACTGTCGTCATCATTATAGAAGACTGGCTGTTCATTCAGAAGATGGAAGCTAAGTCGTTGTACGGATTGATTCCTATAGTGGATATCCAATCCAAAGAGATGCCAAACAGCCTCGCGTGGAGATATATATCTACAGTTATAGTAGTTCTTGGTATCATCAACTACTTCTTCCTTTGAAACCTCTCCACTTGCCTCTTCAGTTATAGACAATGTCACCCGGTCATGTCCCTTATTTATATACTTGAAAAGGTATTTAATGGATCTAAATTGATTGCACCATTCCACATTAATGTGAGCTTGATACCTCAACAAAAGTTTGGGACTGTAAGGAACAACGTATCTGTTGTCTAAAGTGATACCATTCTTTACCGCTGAACTCCCGGTATCTCTTCTCTTGTACACTGGGTATCCGTCATCATCTACAGTAGTAATATTGACGTATGGCTTAGGAAAGCCCTTGGTACATTTTCCTTTTTTAATTCATGCTCTCTCTGTTTTAGAGCTGCAAGGTCCGTGCATCATGTGTTGAGTAACCAATTGATACAGGTGTGGATTTATTTCTTTATTTGGTATCTCCACGGATATTATTTCATCGACGTCATGTGCTGCTGGAATCTTACTTTCGCGATCAAGGAAAATAAGAATATGAGCATGAGGTAAGCCTCTCTTTTGGAGTTTCACAGTGTAATAACTGCAAGAGAGTAACATCTTTTTCAATTACAAATGTTGACAAATAAACTAAATTAAATTACATAATCTTCACAAATGATTTATTTTATTAGCCCTTATTCTAGCTAAAGACGCTAGATGGAATGAATAGAAATATAATATTTATATGAAAATGTAAGACTAAAATTCTCATGGATATTTCTTACCTGCTCGAGTCTTGCCAAATAATTCCAGATCCGTCATGTCCTTGATAATTTGATCAAGCTTTATCTTGAAGATACGACATACGATATCTGGCCTGTCCTCGGATCATAGACCTCTAACATTTAGATATCTTGTTATTTCTGGCCACTTAGGGTTGCAAGTAATCGTTATAAACAAATCCGGATATCCAAACCACTTGCAGATAGCCATTGCATCACGATAATTCTGAATCATGTACCTAGCTCCACCCGTGAACGACGTCGGCAACACTATTCTCTGACCAGTAGAAGTGGCATACTTTTGACCCTTTGAAAGCGCATCTTGGAGATTTTTATATTTCTCAGATCTTATCAAAACTCTATTAAATCTAATAAACTTTATCCTTTCACACTCGACCATTGTGTAGGCATCAACTAAGAATTGTTGGAAAAGCCTCCTAGAACATATTAGAGTTTTTGACTCACACGGCCGTTCTTGGATCCTAAAAGAAAAAAACTCTCGCATGGTGAGTTTATCCCTAACTTTTGAAGTGGTGGTTGTCGACTCATCGCTATGTTTAATTCCTAATCGGAAACCATCTTCTCCATAAGGAAATAACAACGGATACTGCAATGCAAGGTATGAAGGATACAACTCGCTTATCCTTTGTAAAGTACCAGATCGTTTCTGTATAATTATATCCCTTTTATCAAAAGCCTCGTTAAAATCACCAGGAATGAGAGCAGCAACTTCAGAAGCAGTAGGAATATTGGACGTTCTGCCATCAGTTTCTCTGCCACCAATAAGTTTCAATTTAAGATCGGACTGATCTCCTAACATTCCATATTCTCTAACGTTTCGAAAGGATTGTGCAGATCAAGTATGGACTTGATTTGCTCAATGACTGTCGGGTCAAAAGAGTTGGTTCTTGATTCAGAACGACTGTGAAAATATTAAATATAGGTACATTGCAAATATTCTTAAAACTATATTTCAGAATAAAAGAATGATTTATGGAAAGAGTGATTGATACCTCATAGCATTGACCCTATTCTGAACTTCATGATTAGTGTCATATATATACAACTGAGAGAATTTAGGGGAGTCTCCAGATGTTGGTACTAAACTTCTAATACGATGATAGTTTGCTCCCTTCAATTTGAAAACATACGGCCCCTGTCCCTTGTTGATAGTCGTATCAATCTTCCCCCCCAATGAAGTGAAGCTAAACATGATATTGTAACCACGTATATTGTCAATGAATTTGTTGCTCCTAAGATCATGGCCAAATAGCAAGTTTCCAAGGGTTGGAGGAGGTTGGGTCAAAAATGGTAACTCAATCTTTCTATTAGAGCAACACCTGGCGAATGTTAGATGCAGTGGTTTTGTAGTCTTCTCTCTGCGTTCATCGTACCACATTATTGCTTGATAGAATTGACATTTATAGTTTGGGTCTCCATTGTCAACATATCCTGTCAAAATTAAAAATTTTCATACTTTTAAAAATCTTAAAAATTTAAATTAAAATGCAACTAATATCTATTGAACACCGACCTGTAGAGTCGGTGGGTTTATTGTATACAGATCTTCGTCTTCGATGTTTGTTAGATCTCTTCCCGGTGTGCCTTGAACCTGATAAATGATATGTAAACAATAATAAAACTAGAAAATATATAAAATTAATTTAATTATTTTAAACAACCTATCTATCTACGTGTGTGTGTGTGTGTATATATATATATGTGTGTGTGTGTGTGTGTGTGTACATGTATGTATTAAAAAGTAAAATAAAGGACAGGCAAAAATACCTTATTTTGTACTTGAAGAGGCTTGCGCATTTGCAGTTTTATGTATACCTTGCCGTTTGTTTGTCCCCCCAGGATTTTGAAATGCTTCAATGAAGTGCAATAATAAGTTAAATATCCCGAAATTGAAAATACAATTAAAAAATGGCCATAGTACAATTCTGATTGATTTGGATTTACCCTTAAAGAAATGTAATACCTGAACGCTTATTTTTTAAAACAATCATCATGGATTTCCTTGCCTGTCTCTGATCAATATTCTCAACAGAATTGTGACATTGATGTACTACGAAGATTATATAATTTTTTTTTTCAAATAAACAAAAGTGATGATTAGCTGGATAACTCAGCAGGTAATTCGAATGTCAATCATCTTATATCCACTAATTAATTAATACATTTATCAGAAATCCGGATATGTACTTATATTGTTATTTGTAATAACTGACTTGGTGGTTTAGAAATGATGCTGTTACTGTTGATTCAACACCGGAAAAAGTGTTGAAACTGCTGTTCAAACTTCTGGTAAGTTCAAACACAGTTTCTGATGTTTGATTTATACGTTTTCCTCGATAATTTCGGGAGTCGACTTCAAAAAAGAATACATCACGTGATTATATGGCTTGACTAAATTTTTTTATTGATGAACAACAAAATTTTATATGTTAATATGAAATTAATCTAAACTAAAACCATATATCCATGTATTGATAAATAAAGAATATAAATAAATATATTCATTTGGATAGACTTACAATTGGTCAAATTCGATATTGATGTGGGCGTTGTAAATTGATGAGTGGTAGTAGCTATTCAGAATGTAAGAAAAAATCGGGAATTAAAGTTTCCCAAAAATTAAACAATATTCTTACTAAATCAATAACAATTAATGATAAACATCATAAACCATTCAGTTATTAAGATATAGATCTTCATTAATCAACACATTTGACAAAATTATTTTTAGTCAAATAAGAATACCTATTGGGCAGCTGGGTCCAGTAAATGACAAAGGCGATGGAGGAAGAACTTGAAGATTCAAATGAGAATTCTCTTTGTCTATAGTAAGGCCTGTTTTGAACTAAACTTTCGAATAATTTCACATATAGAAACATCATACGTGTGTGTGTGTGTGTGTATATATATATATATATATATATTATCATTATTTGCAGTAAATTTATTATTAATGTTTGAATAAAAACAAAATATTAGAATGCGACAACGCACTTATGATTTATTTTTATTTAGTTCCAAAGAAATAATAATACCTGAACGCTTATTTTTGAGAACAACCATTCTTGTTTTCCTTGCCTGTCTCTGCTCAATATTGCTAACAGAATTGTGACCCCATTGTACTGCAATGAATAAATCTTTTCTTAATTAGACATAAGTTTTGATTACAATAGATACCTATGCATGTAATAGTCAAATGTACAGAATACTATATCAGTAAACTAATTTATACATTTTTTTATAAAATGGGATATGTACTTATATTTTTGTTAGTAATAAATGACCTTGATGAAAAAAAAAATGATGTTGTTAACTGTTGGTTCAACACCTAAAAAGTTTTCGAAAATCGATATTTAAACGTCTTGTAAGTTCAAACACTTTTGAAGATGATTGATTTATTAGGTTTCCTCGATGGGTCCGAGAGTCGACTATAATATAACTATTCATTATATGATTATATGGCTTGACCAAATTGTCTTGTTGAGGAAGGATAAAATAACACATGTTAATATATAATTTAAGTAAACTAAAATCATATATTCATGTATTGGTAAATAAACAAATTTCTTCATATTGAGAGACTTACAATTAGTCGAATCCGATAACGGTGTGGGAGGTGTGAATTGATGAGGGGTAGTACCTATTGAGAGGGTAAGTAAAATACGGAATTAATATATTCCAAAATTAAAGAATGTTGCAACTAAATCAATAATAATGAATGATAAACATCAAAAAGCATTCAATTAATAACATTTGTATCGATTTTATATTTCACCTTCCATTTTCTGTACTCCTTTTAAAATGGATTAACTTCTGTTATTATTATTATTATATAATTAAAAGACAAATATTGCAGAAATATATCTGAAGCTGCATTAACAATTGAATAATTCAATTGTTAATAATTCATAAATGAATAATTAAACATATCTCCAACTGTTAGGCAAACTATTCATCTGTAGGCGTGAAAATGAGGATTCAGTAATAAATTTCATAGTTATTATCAGTTCGATAAGCATAACCAAATAAGATGCGGATGTTTACTGATCAACATATTTTATTATTAATGCATATATTGTAAATTTAGAATTAAAAACTGAAGAGAAAAATAAGGATAAAATTACTATAACATTCAGCAATGGAGGGAGAATATATAAAACATTAAACTTACATTCATAACGAAACTTATATTATTGTATCACTCTAACTAATTTTCGATGAAATAATTTATCATATTTGTTGAATATAAAAATATTTAAAGAAGATAAGCAAATAATATTGTGCTTATACAATTACAAATAATTATATTCAATACCCATATAACTTTTACTTCAACAAATAGAAGATTGTAATTATGAATATCACATGTAAATTTTTTTTAGACATCCACCTTAATATTGTCGAAGATTATACAAAAAATTGATTTCGGATTACCTCTTGAAGAGGCGGCTCCAGTAAATGACAAAGACGATGGAGAATTAACACGATAATTCGAATTAAAATTTTCCTTCCCAATGGAGAATCCTGTATTTGCAATTGAAAATATGACACGAACATTCAGTTTGTAAGTGTACATTAAACTATTGAAAACAAAACGATGGAGAATTTACACGATAATTTGAATTAATATTTTCCTTCCTAATGGAGAATCCTGTATTTGCAATTGAAAATATGACACGAACATTCGGTTTGTAAGTGTACATTAAACTATTGAAAACAAAACAAAGCTCATTTATGAAAAAAAAAATACATTTATCATGCTATAGTTTAATACTATTTGAGTATGAAACACTAAGTATCTAGGACTTTCATTAAATTTATTTATAAACTATTACCATTTGATTCTGATTCGTCGATGAAAGCATCAGATTGACCTGAAGTACGATATACAGTTAACATAAAACAATAATCAAAAAATATGTGCGTTAAACACATATCATATTATTAAAAAAAATAATATCAATACCATTATGTTTAATTTTTTCTAAGCATAAACATAAAAGAAAGGGGAAAAAACTTTTTACCCCCCAAACTATCACGTTTTTCAAAACTTACCATATGAACTATTTTTTGTGACAATCCGCCATACGAACTATGCGTTTTTTGCAACTTACCCTCCTAAACCAGAATTTGAGTGGTTTTGTATACACCACCTGGTTTTACTAAGGGTATTTTTGGCATTTTTGGCTTATGTCAATTTATTGGCAATATATAAATTTAT
The DNA here is from genome assembly GCA_014905375.1 of Phtheirospermum japonicum. Lineage (NCBI taxonomy): Eukaryota > Viridiplantae > Streptophyta > Magnoliopsida > Lamiales > Orobanchaceae > Phtheirospermum > Phtheirospermum japonicum. The sequence goes on along the minus strand of BMAC01000008.1, from coordinate 2,901,802 downwards.
TGGCTTTCTTCCCCAACAAAATCGTCCGCCGCTAGCACCATACGTCAAGGTCTTCACTATTGCCGTTCATCTGGCCCGTTCACCATTACCACGACTGGATAGCTGTCTTCTCGGTCAGAAACATCGACAACCGTCATTTAGCAGTAGCACCGGTGGCGCGTGGACCAGACCCTGCTAAAGTCCGTCGCTGCCTCATCGTTCCTTTGAATGGCGTCGTTTCCAATTCTGCTGAAGATGGCACCGCGCGAACCAGATTCACCGTCTCCGGCCGAATTCGCTGCAGGAAGACCAACCGTCTGAGGTGATTAATTTTCCCATCAACATCGCAGTTGTCGTGCGATGTCATCATCGTCGGATAGACCAGCCACTTCTCGCTTTCGTGTTAATCCATCCATTTTAGCACAGTAATTGGATCACAACGGAGCTCGGCCATCTTCTTTGACGGACGCTCAGCCGTGAGCTGATGCTCATCGAAGGAGCAACGACAACACTGCACCGTCACCAACAACAATTGCCTGATCTAAATAGATTGGTTTTTTGAGAGAATGGGGATACTCGAATTCAGAATAGCATGAATTTTTGAACTTGGTCTGGGATTCCGGCAGCGGAGATCGAATATGGCGGAAGCAGTTGGTGGGGATGAAGTTTAACTCCATTCTTGTCGATTATGAATTTACAGTGTATATATATTAATAATAATAATAATAACTAATACAAAAAAAATCATAATATAACTATTCTTTCAGTTTAATAATAAATACTCCCTTTTAAGATATTATATATTTTAATATTTTTAATAAATCTAACTAATACAAAATAAGTTTGTTGTAATAAATCTGAGGATGGATTTGTGAGTTTGAGGAGGGAAAAGACCTTGTTGTGAGTATCATGTCTACAATGGGAGAGGAGAAGATATGTGCTCTCAAGGATATCGGCCCCAAGTAGATCGAATCCCAAGTCGGATTTGCATTTATGGGTCTTAAACATAAAATGAGATAAGGCAATGATAATCTATAGACTGGTGAAGAGTTATTATGATGTGGGATGAATTTGGGCCATCTTTTTCAAGATTATTGTGACTGAATTGTTTAATGGTTTAAATCCTCGCTGTTTTTATTAGGGTTGTGTGGGTTTCATTTATGTTTTGTTTTAATTTGAAAAAAAAAGTTTGTTGTAATAATTTTCTTTTTTTTTTTCAAAAATTACTTAAATACATTTATATTTTATAAATAGAAGTATAATAATTTAATTAAAAGTAAAGGTTATGACAAAAATGCCCTCAAAAACATGTAATAGATATAGAAAACCACTTTCAGGTGGTAAGTTGCAAAAGAAACATAATTCGTATGGCGGATTGTCACAAAAAATAGTTCATATGGTAAGTTGTGAAAAACGTGATAGTTTGTGGGGTAAAAAGTTTTTTTCCCTAAAAGAAATCTAAATTATATACCTTTTTGCCGTTTGTTTTGCAGCTGAATTTTACGTAGTGCTCGATTATTTTTAGAATTATGATCCGCCATACTTCAACAATGACTAAGAAAAGTTGTTCGGTGTGAGAATAATTTGAAAGAGTTATTTATAATCACAAAAAAACATCTCCTTGTTATATAGTTGGTAAAAAACTATAATAATAAGATGACATATATATAAGTAAACAATATATATAATTAACCGGGGATTATTTTGAGTATCTGCTAAACAAAAAAAAGATTTAGTAAATCTGGTACGTATTTCTAATTTTCTTTCCTCTCGGTTTGACAGAGTTTGTATATAAAAACAATTGATATGGGTTTTTTTGTAAGGATATATAAGAAAGATATTTAATTAAATATTGTAGTTGCATAAGTAAACACAGTAATATACGACAAAATATAATTCTTTACATTTGTAATCAATAGCCATATTTCATAATTGATTATTTCCAAACTTAATTGATAGAATACCATATAAATGTGATATTTCATAAGAAATAAATCCATATAAAACTATAAATAACTAATAATCTGTCATGGTTTAAATTAATGCATATCTTCCACTAAATATTTTATCTCTGATTGTAAGAATATATACAAAACAAATGCAAGATATTTCTTGGCTATTATTATTAACAAAAAGCTTTTTATCCGGCAAGCTTTTTAATCAACCATATATATCTATATTGTTGCACAAAATTTGATACAGGTCAAGTGAAGAATATTTGATATTTGTGTATATTGATTATGGATAATCATGAATATATCCAAAAATGTACATAGACAATCTTAATTACAATCTCTATTAATAAATAATAATATTGACGTTGATTTGCCTTTTTTAAATATGAAAATTTCCAGAAAATCTGTGATGATTATATGGAAAAATAATCTGATAAAACAACAACAACCGTGTCATTACTTTCGAGTAGATGTTGGACATTTAATATTAACTATTTGCAATTTTTTCCGGGCATGTATAATTAATTATAATCCGTGTAAACACATTATATGGAAAAGAATATGAAAAATGTGAAAGTCCCTATAAGCGATAATAAATCGGCCTACAAATCTCATTACCGACTTCTGTCATTGTATACACGGATAATAACACGGATGACAGCATATAAAACAATGTTACCAACAATAGTTTAACATTTGAATTTAAAACAAAATCATTTGAAAATAGATTACTGGAAAATTTATTAAGTTGTCTTTATAGCAATAGCATGACGACCAATTATTCATTCAAAATGTCTTCAGCGGGGGAAAAAAATTCCAACAAAACTAATCAATCAAGTTTCTCTAACTTGACCCTCACATTCTTCGCCGTAGTTGAATGTTGAGAATCAAAATTTGTATTATCGACATCGATACACTCTCCGGCCAATCGCTTGCTTTTTGGTGTTGCCAACCCAACTGAATTTGCACTATCTCCATTTGAAGAAACGTTTGTCTAATCTAACACAAATGAAAAATAAAATTCATTTGTTTTGTAATAATGAAAAATAGAGATATTACAACATTAATTTGAAATGTATTAGACTATAACTACTCACCATATCAAACTCACTAATAAGACTGGAAGTTTCACCAGTATTAGAACTCTTTCAAACTGTGACAGGGGACTGCATAAATTAAAGGAAAAAATATAGTCAATGTTTGAAACAAATACAATGAATTGCTGGATGATCATGAACCTTTTAAAGAAAAGTGTAGAATGAAAAATATATAGGAAGAGAAAAAAAACCTTGCTAGATATTTCTTTGTTCAGAAAATGACTTATGAGATGAGCGTCTTGAGAGATCCTTGAAATAGTATAAACCCTCGTGCGTTGGGTAAGATTATATTTCTGGATTTCCACCTTGAACAAATATTTTTTTCCGACCAATTCTTCTAGCTCGTCGGGGAAAGAATCTAAATCATCAGCCTAAGTGAAGAAGAGAACGAAATATAAATTACACATTAAATTAAGAATACAAATATATAAACAAAGTAGTTTTATTATTTTATAAGAAAATTATTTTATAGAAGAAAAAGGTTATATTACCTTCTCCAACTCCTTCTTTAGGTCAGCAGCAGTTCTTCCCAAGATTGGTTCGACGTGTGCATCAAACATGACAAATGAAGCAATTCCAGATTCATCCTCCACACGCACAATTATCTTAAATCTGCAGAAGTACATATATATTAATTAATAATAAATTAAAGAATAAACTAAGAGTGGAATTGTGCATGTAAATATATTGATGCATATAAACATATTACAACATACTTGGCAACAGTCTTGTCTTGAACACCGAAACACTTTCTACATGTTGAACCAACTGCGTCATCGACCTTAGTGAAATGTTTGGCGCATGACGTTTAAAACCAATTGTAAGCCGTTTGGATGTTCAGTATAGTTCCAAACACAACACAAAATCCCTCCTTCATAGTATTATGGTTTAAACACTATTCAGTCTAAATCTGTCTTGACAATAAATATAGTTTTTATAAATTCGATTAAATTTCATGTATAATTATATATCATACCTCAGTGATCATGTCCAATTCATCAATCTCCATAAATTCCAGTGATGAGTGGAAATCTTCGTCGGATCTTTTTGCTTGTGATGCTTCCATGGTCGAGAAACTTCGTGCAGAAATCTCACGCTCCGATGCAATAATCCTCTAATAATTGAAGAGATGGTTAATTATGACTATTAAAAAAAATTCAAGATTACATGCTTTTGTGACAACAATGACATATATCTCTATACCTAAAGCAAATACTTACTTGGACTTGAAAGAAGCAATCTCGGCAATATTATCATAAACATACAACTTGCTCGGGAACATCAAATTCTGAATGTACTTAAATCCTGTGTTCGGAAAGAATGAAAATATTTATAGAACCGTAATACCTCTTCGGTGCATATATTAAAAATAAGAAATTAAATACTACACGTTGGATTGCATTAATTTAAAAAAAAATCAAAGAGTTTAAAACAACCAACCCTTGCACGCCTTAATCATTGCGTACTGCAGATTAATTACAACCGGTCTTTTGGAACCACTCTTCCAGTGATCAGCCATTTGAGTTGCAAATGTATTCCATAACGTACATTCAATAGAATTGCCCGTTCAATCAAAGAAATAATCTCAAAATTATTATAACACAGAACAAACACAAATATATGTAAGTGACTTGAAGATTCTCAAAATATATAAACACAATACACTCTAATTCAGATTGTACCTCTAAATTCATATTTACATAATAGTCTGTTTTCTGGACCTTAAAATGCAGCAGGCAAAAAAATAGCATACTTTTCAACACCTTTAATCTGAACGTTCGTTACTAATATATATAGACAAATATACAACGTTTTATTATGAGAATATAATCAAAAGAAATCTTAAACAAAAGCACTAAATGATAAAATGTTTTGTTTTCATAAGAAACAATGAAAAATTATTACTAAAATAACACTTAATTATATTTGATAGAAAACTTACGATTTAATAATAGATTTTATATATACGAGCATGAATAATCAAAGATGTTTATATACTTCATAAATGAGATCTGCACAGTAATGTAAATAGGCTTATAATTCATTCTGCAATTTCACAGTAACTCTGCTATTGCCTGATTTCGCTACTAGTTTTATATCCTGGCACGCAATGACTTCCGCCATTACATCTACATGAAAATAAATACACGGCTAACAATAATAAATCTTATATATTTTTGTAAACATGTTCGAATATTAGTCATCAAAAAATAAACTCACCAACCAATCGCCTCTCGCTTATTTCACCCGAATGAATATCGCTGATCTCAACAAATCTGAATCCATACATGGGTATAGATAGATGCATAGGTAAACAACGCAATCCCATATGATTATGAAAAGTAAGACGATATGTATGCGATCTAGCCTGATAATCGTCCTCATTCTGTTTTATCTCAAAATTATTGAGACGATAAAATGAACCTTCTCCAAGTTTGTGTTTGTACTTTGGAAAAAGATAATTCCGGACCGAAGCTTGTATTTGTCCGCCCTAAAATATAATACGTCGAAATTTAGTTATACAGCAATGAGAAATTATCTTTTATATATGCAGTGAAAAGATATAGTAAAACCTTAACGTCCTCCAGCATCATTTCAATGCTCATCAATTTCTCGGGATTATTGGAATAGTACGTCATCCATAGCCGTACACAGCGCACTTCGATTTTCCAAGTTTCCTTGGAAGGATTTATTTCTCCAATAAAATTTGTAAGAGAAGCCATCTGTATTAACCCTTCGAGGCGGATGATTCATTAACCCTTCGGGGCGGGCTGTTTTGTGCTTTACCCTTCGGGGCGGATAGCTTTTTGCAATATTTAATAAAGCTTGGTGAATATCTCAACTTTTTCATGTTTTTTTATGAATGATTGGGTGAAGTGACTTTAAGTATGTTTGATTTACGTACTCGAGGTTGCGTCCGAGAGGGATATGTTTGACTTACATATACCTCTTGCAGTGTTGTGTTTTTATGTTTTGTTATGTTTTTGCGTGCGGGCTAACATATTTGACCTATATGTACGAGTTCATTTCAGCTCTTTTTGATTGATATGGCTCATGGTTATGTGTATGTGATTCACGTGTTCTATGCGACCTGTAGTACTTTATGGTTTCGTTCATGATGGTTTGAGTTGCAGGTTTATATATGTAATAAGCATAAGGACAGAATGATTCATAGAATTATGCGGAATTGTTCATAAAGTTATGCGAAATTGGTCATAAATCATGCGAACAGATTACAGGTCTTTAAATTATAAAGTGTTATTAGGTCGTGCTCGGCCCGGTTGCAGGTACAAAATCCTCTAAAGGCACGTCCAGTTCAGCGACCAGTTTGGTAGATAGCATGGCTCGGCTTTGGCACGACAGCCACCACTTAGCATCCTTGGGCTGCTTCATGTCGCCTTTCCAGAAGATGAATGTGGGGAGCATGTCGATGGTAGCTGGAACATCAAGGGTGTATGAGACATTAAGGGCCGCAAGCTGGTCCTTGATTATCCCCGCGATTTTGTATACCCACTCCCGACCACCTACTACCATCTTGCCGAAGTACACAGAAGATTTCTTGTAGGCTTTCAGCAGCTCCTCTCGGTAGGCATCCATGTACTTCCTGCCTGCTTCGCTTGTCAAGAAAGTTTGTCGACCTTCGGTGATGCCTTGCTTGTGGGCGACTCGACTAACCTCACGCACTTGTTCCTCCAACCTTTGGATGTGTTCTTTAGATTCATTGGCCGCTCTGGTTGCCTCGTTCTTCACACTCTCTACTTGGCTCTTCAACATGTTTATCTCCCCCTCCACGAGCTGCCAGATTTTGACGAGCTTTGTCCAGGTCACCCTATGTCAGTGACAGCAGTTTTATCTGTTGTTCTGCCTGGACTGTCAGCTCGTCGCATGTTCTCCGGAGGTCGCTTTCAGCGGATCGAGCTAGTAGTTGGTCAGACAGTGTGGAGAGCAAGGGGCCCAACTGTATTACAAAATATTATAAGTGTTTGCAAAAAGTATGTCGATAAGGGGGGATTGCTGAAGTAGTAAGTTACCTGGTCGGTTATGCACTCGCTGAGAAGAGTCTTGATCTCCTCTACATCCCCGCATTGTGCCAGTCCTTTTTCTAGATCGAGAGAGCCGGAAGTAGCAGTGTCGTGCCCTTTATGGAAGCGGCGGCATTTTGGAGCGGGCGAGCTCGGGTTCTTAGCGGGAGGTTTGACTAATCATTTCCCCTTAGAGAATTTTCGGATCAATAGTGCCTCGTCCGGGTTGTCTGCCATCTCTGGGTCGTCCTCCCCCCAAATGCTTGGTTTAGTCCCTCCTCAACGTTGATAATGGGTGGAGGTGCTGATGTGATGGAGGGCTGTGGATCGGTTTGTGCAACGACCTCCATGAAGCTCGATGAAACACAAGAGCTAACAAATGCATCTGCAATAACAGAACAGTGAGTTAGAATTAATTTGTGGTTACTATGAATATTGGTGTAAAGTAGCATGACTCAAGAGACCTACCAAATTCTGATCGGGTCATTGCAAGATCTGGGTAGATGGGACGAGAGTAGATGCCCACGAATTTGAAAATTTTGGACCGGCTGGTGAGTCGCACCACGTCAAATGGGCACTTCACTCTGCGAGCTGGTCGGAATATTTTTTGTATAAGATGGGAAAATGTTTAGAATTTGGGGGATCGGTTTATTTTAGGGTGTGGTATTATAGCTCGCTCACAAAGGGCTAGCTCTCAGTATTATGAATGAAGAAGAAGTTTCTCCGCCATTCAGGTACTTTGGATAAAGGGTTTACTAGGAACTGGGATTTTCCAGCGTGAGCAGAAAGATAAAAGGAATTCTTTTGATATTTTATTTGAAAATAAAAGTGGAAAAAGCCTGGGTCAGGCTGAGAATAATATTATTTACATAAAATAACATACCCCACCATAAACTTCATAGAGTTGGGGGATAACTACAAAAGGGAAATTTTAAATATGCGAGCTGTGTCGGTATAAAATGGGTGCGGTAGAAATATAAATCCCGACCTAAGCAGCTCGTCAAAGAGTGTAATGTGATTTAGGGGAGGTTTCATGGGGTCTAGTTGTTGGATGTTGGGCAAGACCATTTTTGCGGTCTCAGGGAGATTAAGTGTTTTCTGAAATTCTTCATATTTTTCTGGATCAGGGAGTATCAAGTAGTTATGTTTAATGGCCCTGGTTGGGGTAATGGAAGTAGGTCGGCAGCATCTAGGAGCGGTACCACAGTCACAAGATTTTCTAAGAAGTGTTCGCATTGTGATGTGGATGGATTGCTGGGTTTGGCTAAAGGAATGTCCTCTGGTATATTTTCAATAGTCAGGGGGGCAGGAGAGGGATCTTCGGATATGTTCTCTAAGAGGGCTTGGGCATCGGTGTAAGCCCTAGTCTGGGCTTCTAGTTCTGACCAACTAACATCACCTTCCGGTTCGTCATGATGGCCGGGGGAAGGAGAAGAAGGTTGCTTTCGTCTTCTCATAAGGATGTAAGGATTCACGATGGGATCAGAATCGGGAGAGAGGTCTGGGTTTTGAGAATCAGGGTTGGAAGATGCTAATTTCACCATTAATTGAAAAACATGGAGAGAGAAACAGGAAAATACAACGACACTTAGCGGAAGCAACACATATATGATTGAAATTAATTATTTAAGAGGAAAGATCTAATAGGCTTACTCATTTTTGATGTCGGGGAGGTCGGAGATGAGCGATGTATTGCTGGTGATTTTCGAAGACCAGAGAGAGAACGAGCTTTTTTACAGAGCAAAAATGGTGATTTTGCTTGTGTTTTCGATAAAATGAGGGATAAGTGAAGATGGAAGGGTTTTTGTGTGTGTTGGGCGGCGAGAAAGCTGATGGGACAGATTGGAGCGGGAGTTGGTAGGGTTTTTTAGGAATGTTTTGGGCCTTTCGTTTTGGGCCCACAACGTTTATTATACTACGAGAAAATGAGGAGATGACACGTGCCCGACATGCTGTCAGGGTGAATTTAATGAATCTTTAAAGAGACGTGATGGGTAAAGGGAAGTGTGTTTTGACTTTTCAAAGGCATATGATTATATTCTCTTGGATAGTTGTGCCCGAGTACGACTGCCGATCACGGATGGAGGGTTTTATGGTTTCATGTCGATGGGTGCACTAGGTCAACAGATGAAATCTGGGGACTTATATGGGACCTCCTCTTCTAGGAGGAGCATTCTTCCTGGGGTTGAGCGAGCTGATTTCTTGGAGGTCGCGATTTTATGTGCTAAGCTCTTGGTGGACGAGCAGTATTATAACTCAAAACGGCGAGCTGGGTTATTCTAAATTGTGGTATGGTAAGCGGACAGGGCGATTTACTTGTGATTTATGTTTAAGTTTTATGTGTGTTTTCAAGTGATTGCGTTCTTTAATCTTTTTACGTATTCTACCTGACTTTGTACCTCAATCGGTCAGAATATGGGGGACTAGCTTATACGACACTAAATATTCATGCTAGTATTTATGGAAAGTGACGACATTTCTTAGAAGGAGCATTTCTTCTAAGGGGTGGGCGAACTGGTTTGTAGAGTAGCGACCTGGAGTATGAGGATGAGTTCTCATATAGGGTCGCGACCTCTTATAATTTTGTTAGCTCGGTGTTATCTGGTAGTTCGGTAATGGGCTTTATAAATATTAGGCCCGAATGGGCTAATATGGATGGTAATGTGGGGTCCCAGCGGATCACATTAAAAGAATTATAGGCTCAGGCCTATTCTTGTAATTTAATGAGTAATTTATTATTTATGGGAACTTAGCATATAGGAGAAATCCTAAATCTAAGTTGGTCATGATATTTATGGAATTGTGGTGGGAGAAGGAAACCCTGGCTTGGGGAACACTTCTCTTGTCTTTATAAAAGGGGTGCACACCTCTCTTTATTTTTTAAGTTGATTAATCCTACTTTGAACTCTCGAAATTATCTCTCGCACTTGCTAACTTAAGCATCGGAGGACTTTCGCCGGGGCCGCCCACCGCCTTGGCTGAGGGTGTTATTTTGTAGGATCGGTTAGGTCGCCAGGAGGCTTTTTGAAGATCAACCAGGTCGCTGTGACGTAATTGGAAGCTATTTAGGCCGCTGATCTCAGACTTGAGGTTAGTACCCCCTATTCTTGGTAACCAATAGTTTTGGTTTTATCAGTGTGGATGAGTTCTAAAGGTGTGGTATATGTGGATTCAGAAGAAGTATAAGGTAAGGCATGACTTTGAAACTATAAACAAGAACCACAAGGATAGTTATTTTCATTAACAACAAAGGGAACATTACAATCTTTTATCACTTTGATTACAATATCATGAGCAGCATGTCCTGATCTAGAATACCACAAATCCAGATTTTTGGACTTATTATCTTCAGCTAAGCGAGCTGATAAGGTGGAATCACTAGAGGGTATCACTTGTGTAGGTGCAGAGGACTTGACACATTGAACATCAAAGCTGTAGAGACCGTTCTTAAGAGAACCTTGGAAAAGCACTTGGTGTGTAGCTTGATCCTTAACAAAATAAAAATTGTTATGAAACTAAAAAATCACAGAGTTATCTCTAGCAAATTGTGACACACTAAGAAGATTTTTGGTGATTTCTGGAACATGTAAGAGATTTTTCAAGATAAAGGATTTTGAGTGAGGTTTTGTGAGTAAAGAATTGCCAATATGTGTAATGCACAAACTTGTGTTCCATTACCAACTTCCAGCTTGTTGTGGCCTTGAAATTCTAAGGCTATGTTTAGGTTGGAGAGTTCATTGGTGACATGATTAGATGCACCATAGTCTATATACCAAAAGGGATCGCTGTCAAAATCTGGAGAGGCTGACAGAGCTGAAAGAGAGATAGACGTAAGATTTTTTCTAATACCTGGAACATGCAGCACTTCCTTCAAAGTCAACTCTAGAATGGACGTCATCTTCAGCAGCACCTTTCCAACTTCAGCGACTTCAGCAATAGACGAGTTACCCATGTGGAGGTTTCTTCCAGTAATAGGGGTATAATTGGAAAACACATCCATATCAGAGCACACATGACAAGTAGCTCTAGTATCTATAAACCACTCTCTAGTTATCTACGAGATTAGCTTCCATCACCACCGCACAAAGATCCAGCTCAGTCATACCTTCAGTAACAACGTTAACAACATTCTGACTCTCTTTAAGCGGTTTTTGACAATCCTTTTTCATGTGCCCAAGCTTGGCACAATTATGACAGTTGCCTTCAAATATATTGGCTTTCGTTTCTTTTCAAAACCAGTCTCAGCCAAGTGAGCCTTTGTCTCCATCATCGAGGTCTTTTCATACTTTGTAGCCGATTGTCGATTACCTTCCTCGATGCACAATTGGACAATCAAATCCTCTCTTATGCTTCACATTGTTCATGAAATCTCTCCAACTCGACGGTAGTTTTTCAACAATAGCAGTCACTTGGAAATTCTCACAAACTTGGAATATCATTTGCAACTCTTGTAGTTAGCTCATCATAATTTTAGAGTCTACCATGACAAACTCCAAAAACCGCCCGACAATAAACTTTTTAGTGCCGGCGTCATCGATCTTGTACTTATTTTCGAAGGATACCCAGAGTTCCTAAGCAGTACTTTTGATCGAACTATACACCCCATATAGTGCATTGTCTAATCCATTTAGGATGTAATACCTGCAGAGATAGTCCATGTGTGTCCACGCATTAAGGGCGACTATACGATCGAAACTCGTATCGTTAGCACTCACAAGAACCGAGACAGATTTAAAGTGGTTAATTAAAAGGCCATCTTTTGTTGCCAGGTTTTAAAGTTACTGCCATTAAGTTTTTCAGGACTTTCAGCATGAATAGCAACAGAGGCAGGTATCACAGATGCAGGAAGCGTTGTAATATTAAGTGCAGATGTGCTATCCATTAGTTCAAATTACAAACAAGAATCTTAAGGTATAAGGGATACATAAAACTAGGATAACTGCGGGGGAATTTTCAAACTAACAGAGAACAATAACAAATAGCAAAGAATAAAACAAAGATAAAAAAGGGGTCGAGGCAAGCAAACTCTTTCCTTAAGATTCTTATTACCCCGTACTCAGTGCTCACGGTTCTATGACAACGAATCTCCCAAGATACAATGACAGCGGAGTTAGACGGAGCAGACAATCCAGTCACCTTGGCGAACGAGAACTAGGGTGACAACCGAACAAAATCCTAATTGCAAACTATATGATGCGTGAGGCAGGTAGGGAAAATATGAGATGCTTTCAATGCTGATGATTACATAGGGGGTGGTATTTATAGTTGAGAGATAACCCTTTAAACAAGGAAGTAAATCACATGAATTAGAATTCCTGATACAAGTCTAACTCCTAATCTTACTCCACAAGAAAGACTCGAAGGTTAGGAAAAGGTTCACGAACCACGAGGCGCGGAAAGCGCGAGATCCGCAAGCCCTGAGCCGACAGGCCGGCCAGGTGGTATCGCGCATGTGGGGACTCCCATCCCTACTCAACTTGTAACCAATGTCCATCTCACTTCATTTAATAATACTATTTAGAAATGAGTCTTCTTCTTATGTAGGACTTTCAACTTCCCAAAATGAAATCTCACTATCTCTTCAACTTCTAAATTCACTTTTTAAATGTCCAATTTTAGTCATTGATCTCTCACCTATTCCAACACGAATTTATGAAAGTGAGTATACCACGTTCATCTGCTCACAACATAGATTAAGAATGTTAAGTTCGTTTTCGAAAATAAAAAACCTTTTATATTTGGAATATTGGGTTAAAATTACCATAAATAACTCCACAAATCCCCACAAATTGTGGTTGAAACTTAAAGACCCTTTTTTTTTCCCTTTCCTAAAGGTGTTAAAAAGGATAATGTTAACCCTCTAGTTAAACAGTCCGGACAAATTTCTATTCGAAATTAATGACACCTCAAAAATTAGCATGTTTGACAAGATATCCACCTTGGTACCATCTTTTTGAACTCTTTCACGCAGCACCGAATTCGTTAACTTCTTCCCCTGAACCAATCATAAACACATAAAGGATCCCCTCATTACCTAGTGCAGATTATCACATCTCGAAACCCATCCTAATTATTACCTAGATTTGATTTGATTTGATTCGATATAATCTCAATCATCATTTATCTGATCACCTCTGTCAAAGACAAACCATATCATTATTAATTCTGGTTAAAAATAGATATCCGCAAAACAAATTAAGAAAAAATATATATTGGTTGGTGTACACAGAGAAGATTCATCTCACGGTTAACGCGCTGAGAATACGAAAAGAATTGTGGTAGTAGAATAGACTCGTTTTCAAGCATATAAATTATGCATGCTGTTCTCAGTGATACAGACACTTACCGTATAAATGGCGATGCTGAGGCATAGAAGGGGCCCCGATGGGAAAAAGCCCGACAACACGCAGCTGCAGTCGGGCGAAAAATCGAATTTTTATTCCGAAAAATTGAATTCGAATCTTCGATTGAACTCGTCGGCGGAGAAATCGAGGAAGAAATGGAGCTGTACGGACAGCTGTTGTTGGTTCATCGGATCCATATGCTCGATGTGGTGGTTTTTGCTTTTCCTTTACAACACAATGCCGTCGTCCTTGCCGCAGTACGTGACGGAGGTGATCACGGGCCCGCTGTTGGATCCACCGGGGTTGAAGTTAGCCAAGGAGGGGTTGAAAGCGAAGCATCCAGTGGTTTTCGTTCCGGGAATAGTGACAGGGGGGCTTGAGTTGTGGGAAGGCCACTCTTGTGCGGAGGGTTTGTTTAGAAAGAGGCTATGGGGTGGTACCTTTGGTGAGGTCTACAAACGGTATCAATTGACTCTTAAACCTCTGGAGATGCATTTTGGATTGTGATTTTTTACACCGTATATATTAGTGGTATATCTTGTATTCTATATTTTGAAATACTTACATAGGTCTAATAATGGGTTTGAGTTTGTTTTCCAGTAATAAAAAGGTTAATGGTGCTTATGAGATTGGATTCTGTAGGATGATTCTTGATTGTCACTTGATAATAAATTTGGGTTGCTTTACTTTTCGTAGATAGTGCATGAAAAACGTGTAAATGCTATCTTAAAGTTACAAGGTTCATTGCTCTCTCTCTCTTAATGGACCGGAAAAGAATTGCTAGGTTGCTTTTTGTGCTCAATTGAAATGTATTTTGCTAAGATAGTTATTTGATGGGTATAGTTTAATTGCATCAATTGATTATGGAACTAGCTTTTGCAATTGCAAATGGAAGCTTAAAATTTGCTGTCTTAAGTGTGGTGTACTTCTTGCTGACTTAATCTTGCATGTTGTGTGGGTTGACCTTCGGTATCTAAAATGTAGAGTTAACGCTAATGAGACCACCTTTATACTAATACCCAGAATCTTCATATCTGTCCACTAAGGTTCTTGTCAACGTTGCTGTGAATAAAAGACTTGTTTATGCCATTCACTTGATGAGATAAGAGAAGATGAAACTACTAACTTATTAAATTGAAGTGCTATGATGTTTAAAGGCTAACGTTCTTCTCTAGTATCGTAAGATTTTTACTGTGAAAGCATTCCTCTTTCTACATGGGAATTAGTGAAACAATTGATTGTATACTGACTATAATTTGATGTGTCCTGCAATTCAATCTCTATTTTGTACTCTTACAGAAGTAATGTTCTAGGGCCTTTCGTCTGCCTTCGTTCACTTGTAGTAACATGATATTTATTGGTTTCTTCGCACTAGTTATTATTAAGTAAGAAGGTAACTCATGTGCATTCATGAAATCTTTCTTCGTATTGTGTCCTTCGAAGTGTATGACCAATGGGGATCTGTGTTTAAAGCTGTCAATTGTTCCTTGGTATGGAATAATTTCTTTTTTGCTTTTGTTAATTTTTAATTTTATTCATTCTCTTTGAAATGTTATTTTAAGTGGTTAAGCATTTGTATGATATAATCATGTTTTTTATGCTTTTATAACTTGTTTTAAGTTAGCTTATGTTGCTTGAAAATTTTGTTCATGTTCTCTAAATAATAGTTTCAGTATTTCACAGACCCTTGTGTTGGATTGAGCACATGTCACTAAATAATGAGACTGGATTGGATCCTCCTGGCATAAAGATCAGGCCTGTTTCGGGCCTCGTAGCAGCTGATTACTTCGCACCAGGTTACTTTGTTTGGGCAGTTTTAATTGCTAACTTGGCTCGTATTGGATATGAGGACAAAAATATGTTTATGGCTGCCTATGATTGGAGGCTCTCATTCCAAAATACTGAGGTTTGCCACTTTATATAAGATTGCTTATAATTTTTTGAACAATATAATAGCACAGCCTTTGAACTTTCATCTTTTGTGCTACTCTCGTAAATCAGCTCTTTTGCCTTATATTAAACCATCAGGTTCGAGACCAGACTCTCAGCAGGATAAAAAGCAACATTGAGCTCATGGTTGCTACTAGCGGAGGTAAAAAGGTGGTGGTTGTACCACATTCAATGGGTGCTCTGTATTTCTTGCATTTCATGAAATGGGTGGAGGCACCGGCACCAATGGGCGGTGATGGTGGGCCAAATTGGTGCGCTGAGCATATAAAGGCTGTAATGAACATCGGCGGACCTTTTCTGGGTCTTCCTAAAGTAGTTACATCATTGTTCTCTGCCGAAGCCAAAGATATAGCAATTGCAAGGTCTTTTGTCTAACTTTGTTGATTGATTAGTTTTAGAAGATTTTCGTAGTAAAGTGAATCTCTTTCATTGCTTTCAATTGTTGTGTGATCTATTGAATGGAGTAGCCAGCACGAGAAAGTGGGGTTGGCCTGAGAGAATTTTTCTTAAAAAATAAATCATATAACATAACTATTTTTTTCTTATTCTTTTAACACTCTTAGTGGTAAATCATCTGAACTTGTGCAGGGCTATTGCACCAGGTATTTTTGATAAGGATGTGTTTGGGTTTCAAACTTTACAGCAGGTGATGCGAATGACTCGTACTTGGGACTCAGTAATGTCATTATTACTAAAGGGTGGGGAGACTATCTGGGGTGGACTTGATTGGTCCCCTGAAGAAGGTCACGCGTGTAAATCAAAAAAGAACAGCAATGGTCAGACAACAAGTCATAACCGGACTCTGGATTTGGCTAATTATGGTCGTGTAAAGTACGGGAGATTATTATCATTTGGAAAGGATGTTGCCGAATTACATTCTTCAGAGATTGAGCGTATTGATTTCATGGTAACCTTTTGGCCAACTTAGTTTTTCCCATGATGTGCCCAGAGTAGTGTAAGAACATACTTATTTCCCTATTCTGAATGCAAATGGATTTTTATTTTTATTTTTTCAAACAGAGGAAATATCACCATTGACATCAAGAAATATCTTTATTCGTTTATTTCTAAGTTTTTGGTAATCTTATAGGGTGCAATTAAGGGAAGTAATGTGGCAAACACAACCTGCCGTGTTGTATGGTCGGAATACCATGATATGGGTGTTGAAGGGGTTAAAGCAGTAGCTGATCATAAAGTATACACGGCTAGTTCGGTGTTGGATCTGCTTCATTACGTTGCACCAAAGATGATGAAGCGTGGTGGTGCTCATTTTTCATATGGAATCGCTGATGATCTGAGTGACAAAAAATACAATCATTACAAATACTGGTCAAATCCCCTTGAAACAAAGTATCTCTCTCTCTATCTACTTGAAAATAACCCAATTTTCTCACTCCATTCCTTCATCCTGGTTTTTTCTGGTTGAGTTCTTTTTTCCCCTTCATAACGAGAGAATTGCACTTTTGCTCCACCACAATATTTTTTTTTTTCGCTTTTGGTCAAATCAGAAGTTTGTTTGTTAAGTACTTTTGGGACTAATAATGCAACAATTGATTCTTGACGTTTTCTGCTCAATTTTTAATATTAAGACTACAATTGCAAATTATGTGGACCAAAAGTGCAATTATCTCACTTAATACCTCAGCTAGTTCTGATTTTATAGCCCGCATTAACCACTTAGTTTATATGTCAATTGATGAAACAAACACAGTTAACATTGAAAATATTGGTTTGGTCTTTACATCCCTAATAGCAATTTCCGTATTTGATGCTTTTACAGATTACCAAACGCCCCCAACATGGAAATCTTTTCAATGTACGGAGTAGGGATCCCTACTGAGAGATCATATGTATATAAATTCAGTCCTGCTACAGACTGCTGTATCCCTTTCCAGATCGACTCCTCGGCTGAGGGTGGAGCCGAAGGCCAGTGCCTGAAAGGAGGAGTCTATTCCGTCGATGGGGACGAAACCGTACCGGTTCTGAGCGCTGGATTACCAAGCTCCAAGATTTGGCGAGGAAAGACTCGTTTCAATCCCTCGGGCATCCCTAACTTCATAAGGGAGTATAGTCATGCCCCTCCAGCGACACTCTTAGAGGGCAGGGGAACCCAAAGCGGGGCTCACGTTGATATTTTGGGAAATCTTGCCCTAATCGAAGATGTCATCAGGGTTGCGTCGGGGGCCACCGGAGAAGACATTGGGGGAGATCGAGTGCATTCCGATATTTTCAAGTGGTCGGAAAGGATTAAACTAAAGCTTTAAGAATGTAGCAGACATGTACACCATACTGCAAGTTAGTTGTTGGATGATTTACTTGTCCCTAGACATTCAGGTATGAAAAAAATCGATCATTGTGGTTTTTTTCTTTCTTTATTTTTTCTGTGTTGAGAGTGAGAATTTTGCTTGTGTTTGTGCAGAATCTACGAGAAACTATCGGGAAATGGAAAAACTCGGTTTGTCTGTTGTCTATTTTCGGTCTAACTATGCGATAACTTAACAATGGCTAGCTAGGCAAGGGGTTGCCTGTGAAAGAAGCGGATATAAATTATGTTGAAGCCAGGCATCAAGGAAAGTATTATTTTCTAATCATTTGTACAAAGTGGAGTTGTAACTTTGTACTGGAGCAAGCTTTGTTCACTTCATTGGTGTTTTCTTGTAGTCAGCGTTTTACCCTCATAAATTACCGTATAAACTATATTCTATGACAAAATTTTGTGGTTTTACCCTCTGTTCTAAAAATCGCCCTAGGCGCTAGGCGCCACAAATCTGCCTACGATTTCCGAAAATCGGCCAAAAAAATTGTCGGGCGCCAGGCTAGTTTTTTTTTTTTTTTTTTTTTTTTTGGCCTAAAACAACGTCGTGTTTGGGCCTATTTTTTGATTATTTTGATTTTGTAATGTATGTTATGGTATTGTTATTAGACTATTGAATTTATGGATTTATGTTGTTTTAAACTTTGAATTGAATAATAGTTTTAAACTTGTGAATTGTAACTTGTGATCATTATTTTTACTTTTGAATTGTCATAGATTTTATTCTGTACCAGGTATTATGTTGAACTATTAAATGGTTGGCTGGATGTAATGTTATAAATTAGAGTATTTATGCTATAAATTAGAGTATTTATGCTCTAGGTACTGGCCTGATGCCTAGCAGCCGGAATGTCAAATAATTATAATGATTTAATATGAAAAAGCAATTGTTTATAAACAAACAATAGTTGTAATTATATATATTATATAATACTTTCCTAAGATATATGCTATACCAAATCTCAATTAACTTCCATGGAATTGGACCATTCATTCTGATGATTCTGTAATATATGTGTTTATTTTATGAAATGTTTCATTTCCCATGTAACATTTACCCCACCATCCGATTTTGTTGAAGGTATTTCTGGCCACATGGATTTTTACCTTGGCCCACTTGAATGGTTGGTACTGGTTGTCTCAATTCCTTTCACTCCGTTTTGTTTGCTTATCTAGAGTGATAAAGACTTTTTAGCAGAAAATAAGTGTATACGAGTATGCAATTGGATATAAGAATTTTGACCAAAAGATTTTTTTCAAATTGGCCCACTTTTTAATTAATACAGACATAAAGCATCTCATCTCATAATTATGTTTAAATATTAGTTTTTTTTATCTATTTTATTTATTTATCATAATAAAAATTAATATTTATTAGTTTTTTTTATAATTATCAAAATAAATATTGACTATTCTTATTGTCTCATTATGTAAATTAGTACAAATTAAATATAAGAAAAGGAAAAGATTTAATAATAATGATATCAATACTTTCTATAATAAAGATGAAGTGCAATGCCCCGGTTCTGACATTTGGCATCATCTCATTGGCATTTTCTTTTCTTTCCTCAACACACACACATGGTTGCCTTATATTTTATTCACAACCGTTTTTTTTCTTTTCTTTTTGTTCTCTCACACGTGACGGTGAAAAATTCCTTTTACCATCAATCCTTATCTGCTTCATCTTATCTTCCCTTCTTCTCGAAAATTCTTCTTTTCTTTCCCTTTCTCACTCTTTTCTATTCCATCTCAAATATGGGATACTAACCAAGGTTGAGGCTAACTTTTTTATTTTGGAATCTTCTTTCTCTTCTCTCTCTCATTTTTTCTTTCCTCCATCTGTTTTTCTATTTAAATATCTGATTATGCAGCCTGAAAGGCAGAGAAAACATTTCTTATTGACGCAGGTGAGGCCCGAATCTGAATTTCGTTTCGATATTTCTTAGACCTATTTTTCTTTATATTTGGCTCTCGCAGTAAAATATATGGATTTTTTTTTTTTTTTTGTTGTAGGAGGTATTGAATTTTCAGGTATTCATTCTTCATCTTCTTTTTTTTTTTTAATTCTCAATAGATTGGACTTCAAGCGCACATGGGCATCTCAATTTCACGATACTCGGATGAAAGAGTTTTTATTGTTTTTTGATTTGATTGTTATATATAGTGTTTGCGTTTAAATTGGAAATAGATTGGACTTCAAGCGCACGTGGGCATCTCAATTTCATGATACTGGGGTGAAAAAGAGTTTTTGTTGTTTTTTTATTTGATTGTTATATATAGCGTTTGCGTTTAAATTGGGAATTTTTAATTTGATTTGCAGGGATGATATTTACAGTTACTAACTACACCAAAGGAGGGCGACTTGATGCCTGAGGGGTGTGGGGTTTTGATTTATTAAAAAAAAAAAGAGTTATTTTTGAATTCTCGATCTATAACTCCGACCAACAAGGTGAGTCGATAGATATATGCATTATTTCAGTTTTCTGCAGGCTTTTTCTCTCCTTTTGTTTTCTTCTGTTTTTTTTCTTCTACTTTTTGTTAAATTTATAGATTGTGTTCTTGAATTTTTGGTTTGATGTGATAATATTTTGACTTTCGTGTGGCCCATGGAGGCCAGTGCTCCTATAGGAGCATATTCCATTTTCTTATTTAGGTTAAGAGACGTACTGTCATCTCTACGGTACTGTGCAACATTTTTTTTGAGGTGAATGAGCTTATTTGTGTATTTGATTGTTGAGGTTTATTTTGATTCCATATCATTTGAATGGGTGAATTAATTGAGCTCATCAATATAAAAAATAGGCATTCTTCCTTTAAAGGGCTTTGGTAAGATCTACTATATCTTAGTTAATTTGCTATTATTTTATTTTTATTTATCAATCAAAGAAGCAGGTTTTGGTGACTTTTGATCCAACGTATATTATGAGTATAATCTGTAATAAAATGTTTTGATGATAATTTTTGGCCTGTTTTCTAATTCTTATCTGCATTATATCACTTTTAATCATCATGATTTGTGCATGAGTTTCATGCTTAGCCCATCAAGTATGCATTTAATAATTCTCATAAGTTATTTAATGGTATTTCGTGTTCTTTTTTTTTGTTCTTTCCTTTTTTTGTCATCTGTCATGCTTGCCCAATATGAAGATTGTGCTAATAGGTATCTTTCACCTCTCTCTCACACTCCTATATTAGATTAATTTTCTCATATTAATCTCCAGAGAAATTGCAGGTTTAAGGTATGTTTTAATTTAATTTTTTTCTCTCTAAACTTGATTTGTATATTGTCTTAGGTTGGTGAAGTTTGTGACTGATTTGTTCTAGGTAATTTTTCTTCCAATTTCTTGAATGTTTTAGTTTTTTTTTTCCGATTGCTTTTTGTTACCTTTCTTAAAAAGTTAGTTCCCTTTCCTGATTATATTGTGTTCTTTGTTCTACATTTTTTAATAATTTATTTCATGGTTTAGTTTTATGTTTCTTCTTTCTTAAATTCTTTCAATGGTTTGTTCCAAGTTATGGTTGTATTTTGATTTCAAGTTTCATTGTCATTGTTATTTGTTCTTGGTTGGTGCTGATTTACCTCATTTGATTAAGGTGGTTTCCTCTCTCTCTCTCTCTCTCTCTCTCTCTCTCTATATATATATATATATATATATATATATATATATATA
>BMAC01000008.1:2865213-2880442 GCA_014905375.1 Phtheirospermum japonicum | reverse complement strand
ATATATATATATATATATATATATATATATATATATATATATATATAGGATTGGGTTCAAATGAGAAACCCCGTCATTATATGTGAACCTAGGGAACTAATCCTGGCCTTAGATCTAATATTGCACAGTTGCAATTATATGTCCAGGTTCATTGTGCTTTTTACACAGTACTGTAGTGGCTAAAATCAGTCCAATTTTTTTTAAATTTAATTATATATATATATATATATATAAATTTTACGTTTTAAAATATGCAATATGTATCTTAAATTGTAGATCTTGAGAATGTGATTAATTTGATATATATTTCATTCAAAATGAATAAAATTTGAAAAAGTTATGGTTTGTTTGAAAATTTGAGTTTCATTTCAAATTTTTGAATTTGCAGTTTATAGACGAAATTTGCGATGCTTTTTGTATACAATTGTAGTGTTTTTTTTTCTTAATCTATTGTGCTTTCTAAAGAACAATGTAGTGGCTCTTCGTAAACGTTGATATATGTACAAAATACCATTTTTAATTAATTAATGTATTTTTTTACATTATTACCATGCTGACATGTCATGATCTCAACCATCAAGATTATTCAATCTAATGGTCAAAAAGAGTCCCTAGGTTCACATATAATGACGGGTTCTCATTTGAACCCAACCCTATACACACATATGAATATATATATATATATATATATATATATATATATATATATATATATTATATATAAATATATATATATTTTAGGTTCTATTTTCTGATTTTTCAACACTTTAGCGAAGTATGGTGGAGAAAATCAAATTTGAAGGATTCTCATGATACTTGGTTTTATTCTTCTCCTTCTCTTTGTTTTTTTCCCCTTCTATTTTTTGATTTTCCAGAGTTTTTTACTCTCAATTAGTTATCTGTGTTGGTTGGTTTATTTGACGTTTTTCAATTATTTAATCTTTTTTTTAAAAAAAACCCTTCCTAGACCAACCTACCGCCACGGCTCCAGAAAATAAAAAAGAACGAAAAAACTCTCTTCTTTTAAAACAACACATACCAAACAAATAATAAAAAAAAAAACAAAAAACTTTTCTCTCATATTTTCAAAATTTGTATGTGAGCATTCTTTGGATTACGATTAATTCTTTGACGACAATAAACCCCGCACAGCCTGAAACTACCAATTGTTCCTCTAGGTAGAATTGTCTGACCTTGCTCACGCCACATCTCGCTGGTTCGTATGAGGTGATAACGTGGGAGAAATGGTAGAGAATGGGACAATTGCAATTCGGGTTCAAAAACTCAATTGGAGATTTTTATCACACTTCGCTAAGGGAATGAACTGAGAGAAGGTGAGAGGAAGATTATTATGTCTATGAGAGATTGTGCGTGAAATGAAAGATTGTTGATGATATAACATCAAAATATTTAGGTCGGCATGTACATCGAGTTAGGTTCAAATATCTGTGGGAATGAACGTCGAGTTAGGTCTGTAAGGCGACCTCTTCTATGGAATCGACGAGCTCTTATGGGTTAATGATAAAACCAAAAAGATTGGTTACCAAAGATAGGAGTCACTAACCTCAAATCTGAGATCAGCAACCTGAATAGTAATGTATAATGTCACAACGACCAGATTGATCCCCAAAAAGCCTCCTAGCAACCTAACCGATCCTGCAAAACAACACCCTCAGCCAAGGCGGTGGACGGCCCCATCGAAGGTCCTCCGATACTTAAGTCAGATAGTGCGAGAGATATTTTGAGTGCCCAAATCATGATAAAACAACTTAAAAATAAAGAGAGGCGTGCACCCATTTTATATAGGCAAGAGAAGTGTTCCCCAAGTTAGGGTTACCTACTCCCACTATAATTCCATAAATACCATGACCGACTCAGATTTAAAATTCTCCCGTATGCTAAGTTCCCATAAATAACGAATCTCTCGCTTTAATTACCAGAATAGGCCTGGGCCTGTGATTCTTTCAATACAGTCCATCGGGATCCCACAATACCATCCATATTAGCCCATTTGGGCCTAATATTACAAATCCCAAGACCGAGCTAACAAAACCATAAGAGGCCGCGACCCTATATGAGTTCTCATTCTCATACTTCAGGTCGCTGCTCTTAAAACCAGCCCGCCCACCTCTCAGAAGGAATTCTCCTTCCGAGAAATGAGGTCGCTTACCATAAATACCAGCATAAATATTTATTGTCGTATCAGCTAGTCCCCCATATTCTGGCTGATTGAGGTACGAAATCAGGTAGAATATAAAATTAAAGAATACGACAACCAGAAAACCACAAAAAACATAAGCATAAATCATAGACAAATTACCCTGTAGCTTATCGAGACACCATACCATTATTCAGGATAGCCCAGTTACCTTTGGGTGAATCAGATGCTGAAGACGGATCTTATGAACCATAGGGATGCAGCTCATGAATCCCATCAATAGATCCAACTGCACCGAGGTATCCGATTCCTCTAATAATCTTAGAGAAATCCAAAGGATGACACAAGACATCGACCACCAGATTTAGGTGAAGATGAAAGAGGTGATTGAACATCAAAGAGAAACACGATAAATTCTAATTGATGTTCAAAAATGAGCCAAGGCCCTTGAAGTCAAGCCAAGTACATCCGGAGGAAGACGACATATAACTTTTGGAATGGAACCCCTTTTACACCAAAGGGGATACCGACCGAGGTTATAAGACAACCGAAAGAAGAAGAGAAGATGATGACAATAATCAAGGGAATTCCATTACAACCCAAGAAGTAATGGAAAGAATCAACATGGAAGATCTACACGACCTTATCGAATCCTTCACCGGACTAGGTATTGTAGATCTAAAAATGAACTCAGGAGATTCTTCGGCCTTAGTACCAAGAAGCGCTCCTGCACCACCACCAATGAGTTTAATCAAGGCGGAATTTCTACTTCACATGAACCAGTACCAGACGCATCAATGCCACATGTCGAGGATTTCATCATAAAAGGAGATCCTACAGATATAGTGGGTACCAGGCAACGTTCCCGAAGGCCCAATATTCTCAAAACGCCATACGGGAAGTCTCAACTGGATCCCATACATCCATATGAGCTAATGTTGAATTTGGGTGTCCCAGACTTCAAGAACCGAGAGATACTGATAGATGATTGGGCATCTGCAATGCGAATTGCAGCTGGAACTCTCGGCTTAGAGAAGGAAGGGTTCATTTTACACCTTGAAATGAGTCTTGAAGGATCTGTACAGATCGCATGGAACTTAACAGGAGCAGATATAAAAGTGGGAGTTATATCTGGTGAATCACTAAAAGGAATTGTCGATAATATGGCTAAATTATTCGAAATCCATTTTATCGTCACAAGATATTTTGAGGGAATGGAAGAAGAATAGAATAAAAAATATAGACAAGCCCTCTATTTCCGCGAGTTACGAGATATTTGTCACGTGGACGAATATATCCAACTATTCACCGAATACCAATGGAAATCCAAGGTGAATGATGGAGATACGTCTCAACTTTTCTTTGGGAAAATACCAAGTCTGTGGAGAGAAATGTTGATCAAAGAGTACAATCCAGTGATCGACATGGATACGGTTGGTAGAAGGATGTCATTCCTAAAAGCCAAGTTATCAGAGTGGTGCCACCAGGCAGCACTCAACAAAAAATACAAGAGACCAAGAGGAATTAATAAACCGGTTCCTCTATGTTGTGCCAAGAATGGCATTCCAGCAGTAGTGGGAGTTCAACCATAGAGGCATAAGCGGAAGAAAGAAAGAAGTCACCCTTATACTCGAAGTAACAAGAAAAGGTTTCCATGGAAACCGAGAAGGTTCTGGTCAAAGCAAAAGGCCAGAAACTATAAATCAGGACAAAGGACGGGGCCAAGTCGAAGTCGAGGCTCGTTCTCAAGCTAAGGGAGAACCAGTGGGATGCCGACAAAGAGAAATTTCAGGCGAGCTCACACCAGAGCTTGAAAGTTTTAAGGATTGCAACTGCTGGACGTGCAAAGTCGGGCATATTTCTACAGATTGCCTTGAGAATCAAAAAAGAGGCGTTAGACAGTTCGAGACAACTCAAGAGTTCGAAAAAGCTGTCTATTACCAAAATCTGGTACAGGTGTATCAATTTGAGGACATACCCTCATATGAAAGCATCTATGAAGAAAAAATTTACTATGAAGATGGAAGTGAATCATATACAGAATCAGAGTGAAGAAGAGTTTCTTCAACAAGTGGTTAGGGAGGATATGTCAGGATTCATCTCACATACAACGGTTTCTCATAAGATGCTTATGAGAATAATGAAAGAAGATCAAAAGCTCTAAATGTATGAAGGATTTACAATATGGGCAATGGAAAAGGTTATAAATAATTTGGGGTTAAGAAATCGAAAACACCAAATTATTCATAGAGTTTCCACAGGAGAATTCACAATACCCACGGAGTATACTAGAAACCAGATCGAGATGCAACTAATCCCCTACAGAGAGATCCAGGATATTTAAAATCACACTCACTACTGCAGATTACGGATTTCACGGCCATTTTTTTTAGATATTTAACGGCGGTTTTTGAACCGCCGTTGAAGCCAACGTCGTAGAAAGTAGGCACCTTTTACGGCGGTTTTACAACCGCCGTGAAATCCAACTAATTAACGACGGTTTCTAAAACCGCCGTTGTTTAATATAAATTAAAAAAAAAATTACTGGTGAGCTCAACGAGTCTAGCTCGTTTGGCTCACCAAGTCCATGCGAGCTCCAGAAAGCTCCGACATCCAAGGGCAGCCTAGCAAACTCTGGGAGCAGTTGGCGATCTCCGGAGAGCTCCGACGTCCAGATGGTCGTCTCTCCGCCATTGATCCTCGTCTTTCCCAGTTTCCAGCAACGTCCGACGTGGTGAAAGCAGCAGGAGGAGAATGCAGGCGATCTGCGGCGACGACGATTTCTTCAGGCGATCTCCGGCGACGTTGTCCAGGCGAACTCTGACATGGTCGCTGTTGGTCCAATGACAACAAATGATCTTCGGCGACGTCGGCAGCTGTCGAATGCAGATGAAGATCTCCGGCGACGTCGAAAGCCCTTGGTCCAAGATGAAGATGAATGAAGAGGATGAAGATGAATGAAGAGGATGAAGATGAAGGCATGCATGGAGGTGGGTACACGGATTGATGACGTGGTGCCTCTAGATCGTCGGATGAGACACGGATAAATGGCCCAAGATTTTTGCATGATAAGGACGAGGATCGGTGATATGGCAGCTTCCTATTCTACGGCAGTACTAATGAAACCGCCGTAAAATGTCATCTTATTCATGGCGGTTCTAATAGAACCGACGTTAAATCTACCAAAATAATTAATGTACGAACTAATTAACGGTGGTTTTTAAAGAACCACCGTTAATTAGTTCAGTTTTAACGTCAATTTTTATAAAATCGCCGTAAAATGTATGATTCTACGGCGGTTTTATGAAAACTACCGTTAAATGACCGATTTAACGACGATTTTCTGGAAAACCGCCATAAAAAAGTATTTAACGGCGGTTTTCCCAGAACCACCGTGGATAAGGCGCCTTTGTATCTACTTTCTATAGTAGTGACTCAAGAGATAAATGGCAAATACACTTTCGTGGATCCACATTAGAGCCATTCGAGTGATTATAAAATAAACTTTTAAAGAAGGAGTTGATTCGCCATTAAATCTAGCTCTCTTCGATAAAAGAGTCTCAAATCACAAAGATTCTTGTCTGGGAGCAATCACAGGAAACTTATATGCAGGAAAATTGGCATTCAATGTCTAACCAAGGATTGCGTATAATTTAGCAGACCGAGATTTAGTAGAGTTCTTACCCTTCATCAAGATTTCAAAAGATCAAACCTGATGACGGAGGGAAACAGACCACACTTAATCACGCACAAGATTTCCTATGCACTATCGAATACTCATCATTGAGAAGTATTCCTGAGAAAGGAGTTCATAGAAATACCAAGGATCTTTGAAGACGTAGCAAAGGCAGTCTTACCGGAGATCATGTAATCTCCAACAATAAGAGAGATTGATATGAGAATTCAAGATCAACCGGTTCTTAATAAAAGTAAGAACCTCATGATTGAACCGAGGAGAATGTCTTTCCAACAAGACAGAATGATCAGTGGACCTCAATTGAAAGGCCCAAGAATCAGTCAGAGCACTCGGGCTCATGAAGTATTTAAAACTAATATAGAATTGAAGTGCCCAGAAGGATGGAGTGGTGTAGAAGTAATATTCGACATCACTAAAAAGGATAATATCTTCCCTTGTGATGCATTGTATCACTTGGAACAACCTTCCCTGGGAAGATATCAAGGAATCCTTAAGATTAGAGAAATTGAAACAATTATTGAAGGAAGTGCACGAAGAATCCTAGAGCAACTAACTCTAGGGATAGGGTTTCTCGAGGATCATAAACCTTGGGAAAGATTAAGAGATGGAATGAGTATACGGTGGGCAAAAAAAGATACAGAATTAAATGAGCACCAATCCATTCTCCATATACATTCCCGTTGGAATGATATATCCAAGATATCGTGCGGAATATTTTGCAGCCTACATTGATTCAGGCGCAGGAATCTACTTGGCTAAACTAGAAGTCTTCCCCAAAGAAACGGAAGAAGAATTATCTCCAGTAGCGGGAAGAGATTTCTCTAAAAGGATTCTAGTCATTAAAAGAGGGATCAAGCTAGCGGGAATGATGATGGGAGGATCAAACGGTACTCCATGGTACAAAGTTAAAACTCCACCAATCTATTTCCATGATAAGAGGATATTCTGTTAGGAAAACTTCGACAGCCAAAAATGAAAGATCGAAGGAGGTATGGAGAAGAAATTCTCCAACTACGAAACGAGAGCCTAGGTGGCCGAAAGGAAGAGAGGATTAAATCACAAACGATTGAACTCCTCAATGCCAGTCTAGACACAAGCGCACAAATGGACACTACCATGGAAGAACTAATTTCACTAGAGGATATCAAAATAAAATTTCAAAAGAACTTCAATGAAGATCCTCTGGCATGGTGGGATAAGAATGAGCTCAAAGCATTTTTGAAGGTGAAAATTGGAAAAGAAGACGATCTTGTCAGATATAAGCCTATCCTGATGAACCAAGAAGATCGAAAGGATATGAAACAATACTTAAGGAACACATGGACCTTAAGTTAATTGAAGCAGGAGTCTCTCCATACACTAACCCAGGGTTCTTGGTCCACAACCATGGAGAAATAGAAAGAGGAAAACCCAGATTGGTGATTAATTACAAAGGAATCAATAACATCTTGGAATTCATATCCCAAGTAGAGAACATTTGGTAAATTGCATTAAGAATGCAAAAGTGTTCTCCAAGTCTGATTGCAAATCTGGGTTTTACCAGATTAAGATGGAAGAAGGAAGCAAGAAGTTCATGGCCTTCTCCACACCGCAAGGACACTATATCTGGAATGTTATGCCGATGGGTCTAGCAAATGCACCCCAGATATATCAAAGAAAGATGGATAATCTCTTTAAAGATTATTTCAGTTTCATGTTTGTATACATTGATGATATACTCATCGCATCAAAGAACATGAAAGATCAACTAAAGTATTTGGAGATATTCTTAGATGTTTGCCACAAGTAAGGATTAGTGCTTTTAGAAAAGAAGGCAGTAATTGCTACAAGAAATATCGAGTTCCTTGGGATATAAATTGATGAGTCTGGAATCATTCTACCAAATCATATTGTAGAAAAGATACAAGGATTTCCAGACACCACTCAAGGATAATAAACAACTTCAAAGTTTCCTAGGAGTTGTTAATATCGCTGGGATATTCATAAATAACTTGGCGCATTACAAGAAGGTGTTTAGTTTCCTACCAAAAAAGGATGCTGATTTCAAATGGGAAAAGGAACACCATGAAGGAATTAAACAACTTAAGGAGGTTTGCAAACAACTTCCCAAGCTTGCAATTCCAAATGACAAATATGAACTGGTTCTATATACGGATGCCAGTGATTATTGGTGGGTAGCTGTTCTTACGGAACTAATTCCCAAAGGAGAAGTACCATGTAGACATTGCAGCAGTCTATTTTTGAATAGTGAGGCAAATCAATGGAATATAAACGAGAAGGAGTTTTTCGCAGTTAGAAAGGCATTTAAGAAATGGCCTTTATTCCTACTATCCAAGAAATTCACCTTAAAATTGATAACTCGAGCGTTAAAGTCTTTTTGAAAAATAAAATTGAATCTAAACCCGAAAACACTAGAATACTTAGATGGAAAGTTGAATGTCAATTTTATGATTTTGATATTGTCATTATAAAATCTCATGAAAATGTTCTTGCAGATTTTTTAACTCGAGATAGAGGGACACGTTGCTGACGATATCCTCAAAAGGCTGAGGCATCTCAGAGAAAGCTTGGAGATCCTTGAACGAGATTTTGGGACGCTATGTCTTAATGCATAGGTCGCAGGACGACTTTAACAGGCCGATCGGAAATCTATTTCCGATCACATACGAGCATGCTAGTTGGCACAGTGTCAACTGTTTTCAGCTTTGCGAAGGTCTCTCCTCCAGGCCTCATCTCCTACGGTGCAAAAAGGATTACTTCGAGAACGGGTCTCTAACGTGGAGGTTATGGATTCAAATACCATAATCACATGTGTTGTAGATGATGCATTCCTTGAGGAGGTATAAGCTACAACGAATGTTGAAACCCCAGTGTCACAATCGGAGGTCTCAAGTCAACCCACCACTCTGGGGTTAAAGAGGGAGAGTTGAACCTTAGGCCACAAACAGGAAACTCTAAGGTTCAAAATGACGAGATAAGGATTTCTCCTATGCAGGTTTACCAAAAGCAGTGGTAGAAGTTAGCCACTAGAAGAGGTATCAACCTCGACAAAATAATAGTTGATATCTTTGGAAAATATCCGCGAGTTTTGGTGGAAATTAGAAGTCATGCAAATGAGGTACAAAGTGGTATAATTTTGGAGCCTTAGCTTCAGTTTATACCATTGCACCAGGCTTCCCAAAAATCTCCAAGCTACCAAAGTGGATTGGGGAAGCGATTCACGAGACTTGGGACAATAATCCACATTGTCCAGGGGAGACGTTTTAGAGATGTACTTTATCAGTGCAGCACCTAAACCAGAAAAGAAGGGCTTCAACGAAGCTTTTCACTTCTTCAAGCTCAAGAGACCGGATGGGAACGCCATGAGATATATCAAGGCTGCCTCACCGGAGGACGAACCAGTAATAGTAGGAGCAATTTCAGAAGACGATGCTTCTACCCGACGAGCATGGGGACTACGTACTTGTCTAACTGTAATGGACAAAGTTAAGTACCCATTCGAGTTCTTTAAGAATTCAGCGAATAGATCATTCCTCCTGAATTCTATGAGAGGAGCTACCACGAGCTTTGCAGAAACTCTTTTCGAGACAAAGAGAAGAGTTCTCTGGGAAAACCTACCAAAAATTTTGCAACATGGCGCATGTCGGACGGTGGATTTACCAGATCTGTCAGACATGCCCGGAGTAGAAAGTGCCCGAGTTCGGGAAATACTTTCGGCCCAAACCGGACCGACACGAGAACACAGCTGGAAAAGATAAAAGAGGTTTTAAAAAAGCACAGGGACCATGCACCATGTGAAGAGATTCCCGACAATAAGAGCTGGGTAAGTCATGAGGGACCAGCAATGATTGAAGATGGGGGACACCAGGACCTCTAACTTACAATAATAGAGGAAAGATGCAAGTAAAAGACACATCTTTTATCAACGAGCTTTGAAGTCCGAATTTGAAATCCGAATATCTGGCCTATAAATACCAAGCCTTTGAGGAAGTAGAGGACATCGAGAATTCTCTTCTATTTTCTCATAATAAAATTAGAGTCTGGAGAGAGAGAGAGAGAGAGAGAGAGAGAGAGAAATAAAACATTGTAATCTTCTGTAATAATAAGTTTATATGTTTACGAGTGCAAGCCTTCTCCATGAGAGGCTAAACGGTTATCTCCTCCCAAAAGGAGATTACTGATGATGTAATAAAATCTTCTTTTAGTTCTTAATAAAATAAAGGCTTTTTGCTTCAATGTTTGTTCAGTATATTTAATTTATCTCTATAATCAAAGTATCTCGTACGTCTGGGGTAGGAAAGGAACCAAGGTTGTGCTGATCTGTTTCTGAAGGAGCTGGATAACTTGTAGCTCAACTTTCTCGAAAGGAAGTTAGGTGGTGAGAAACCGTCTGTAAAACGAGCTAGGGACGGTAATTTCCCAGCCGGTGGCGTCACAACCCATCTTACCCGTGACTGACTCGGTCAAAAAGAGGTATGAAGATTATAGAGACATTTTAATTTACGGAAGCATGATGGGCCTGATATGATCGTAATGCACTATCTCCATTTTGAAGATGACACAACTAATAATAATAATAATAATAATAATAATAATAATAATAATAATAATAATAATAATAATAATAATAATAATAATAATAATATAATAATAATAATAATAATAAATTAAATAAATAAAGATCAAAAATCATAAAGGGAAAAGTGTAAATCGGAGCTTTAATAGGGGTTTTCCGCTTTAAATAAAGACACTTCTCTCATTAAGGGCAAGAAGGTCAATTTACAGGAG
This sequence comes from Phtheirospermum japonicum, assembly GCA_014905375.1. Taxonomy (NCBI): domain Eukaryota; kingdom Viridiplantae; phylum Streptophyta; class Magnoliopsida; order Lamiales; family Orobanchaceae; genus Phtheirospermum; species Phtheirospermum japonicum. The sequence continues at coordinate 2,869,799 of BMAC01000008.1, read as the reverse complement.
TTTCCTAAACAATCTCCTAAAAGCTCTCCCTGCATGTAGCCTCACTCCATATAAACAGCCCCTGTCCCATAATCTAAAAGTTCTCCCACAAAATCTAAAGTGAAAATCCAAACCCCCACCACATCCAAATCGCCACTGCCGCCACAACCCACTACCTCCGGTGGCACCACCACCACAAACCACCAACCGCAGTCGGACGACACCTGTAAAAAAGAAGGTATGTTTTCTGTTAGGATATTTTTATGTTTATTTTATATCTCATCTTGAATTGAATATTTGGTTGTCTAATTGATATTGAATTGACATAATACGACATTGTGCACTTTTAATTTTATCTATGGATTTGGGAGTTAGGGTTTTGTTTTTGTTCAGATTTGGTCGAATTTGGATTAGGGGAATGGAGGAGGGTAAGGTTATACTGAGGTCTCAGCTGAAATACCCTAATTGAAAACAAAACAAAGACACACCGTGAATTTAAACAATTAGCTTATCAAAATCTTGTGTTACCATTGTAATTTTTCTTAACGCACCAATTTATGAAACTCTAGTACTACATGATTCATGGGTATACATTAGCGAATATGTAATTTACACTTGGTTCGTTTTTCATGCAATTCTTAAAATACTATCATTTTAATTTGAGCTGCCTCGTTTTAAGAATTCTATACTAGTCCCTCTGTCCCAAAATGGTAGTCTTGTGGTTGATCTCACACATATTAAGAAATGAGTAGTTGATATAGTTAAGTCATTAATTTAGTTAGTGTTTTCTAATTATACCCTTGGATTTATTAATATCAATTAATGCTTATAGAATTCAGTTTTGGAATTAGTATATTTATTATTGGAATAGTAAGATTTTACATTGTAATCATCAATTTTCAATTTATCATGTAAAAAAATAGTATTTCAAGAATATTAAGGATATGTGTGGAAATGAAAATTTAATGATATACTAAATATAGTAACTGAACTATTTTTGTGGGATGGACGAAAATGGAATACTAGACTATCTTTGTGGGACGGATGGAGTAAATATTTATATAGATAATATGAAATTCAGAAACATGTATAGAATCTGGGTAGTCTGTAGACTGTATTCCAATAGTATTTATTTCCTTACCTCTTTGGAAATTGGATTGAGATACATATTGGATAGTGCGTAATTCATTCATATTGAGCACATATTTAAATGCATACTGTATATCTAGACTTTTGTTTGAGATCCATACTGTAATATTGCATATGTATTCAAAGTGTTCACAAAGTCTTTTATTGCGTATTTTTGAAAATGGAGTTTTTTTTGTTTTTATTAATATTGACTTGCCTTGTTTGACTATTCCAAATCCATACTTCCATACCTGGTATGAAATTTAAAACACATTGTATGGGAGTGGGTAGTGTGTATTTTCTTAGCAGTTTGAAATTTGGTTTAAAATACACAATGAATAGTGTGTAATTTCATAGTGTGCACAAAATATGTTTTGATTTCATATTGTTCACTGCACCCTGAAATCCATAATAATAAATTTATTTTGAAAGTACATACTACAATATTAGAAAAATAGTGCAAGATTTCAGACTGTGTAGTCCGAAAATAAATTAGTACATAATCTATTTACATTATGCATTTGTGATTAGTAATATGTAATTTATTTTTAGATGCTTTCAAGGGGTCTTTGTGGAACTCAAAATAAATTAGTACATAATTTATTTTTCATCATGGGTTTGCGAATTAGTAGTATGAGATTTATTCTTAGATGCTTTCAGGGGGTCGCTATTGGAATTTACTGAAATAAATTCCTACATAATGTATTTCGCAATATGGAATTGTGAGTTAATAGTGTGGAATTTACTTTTAGCTGCTTTCAGATGTATATATGGAGTTTCCTGAAATAAATTACTGCATAATTTGCTTACCTATATGGAACTACTTTTAGATGATTTTCATTGCAACTAGGTAAACTTTAGTATAATTAACATGTAACTCAATAAGGTGAACTGTCGTAATAGTCTGCAATCCATAATGAAGATGTTAGGAAACAAAGAATGATACCTAGTTTAAACACTGTTGTATGTGGATAAACATATATATATATATATATATAGACAATATGTGTGGCTAACAGAATATGATCAAACCTAAATCTATATTATAATAGTTTACCAATTTTCAAGGACATACTAATTTATATCCTAATTGTTGTAAGATTTAATAATCCCACGTCGTGTTTTGAATTATTAAGGAGTGGTAAGATGTAAGATAAATAAAGAACCGGAGGGGTCAATGGGTGTTCAAGAAGGCCGATGGTCTAGGTTATCATAACCATTGAGTGGTTTTAATTGTTTCTAAATGGAAAACCAAGTGTGACTGTGGTTAGTTTCCACGTGTTTTTCTTTCTTTGTTTTGTGGCATGTCAATCACAAATGTCCTTGGCCTCTAATTATTATGTCATATTTCATTTATTTATTATTATTATTTGTATATTCTTTGCAATTCATCCGATATTTAATCTCATATTTCAGGGAGGGAGGGCAGCAAGCAAATGAGGTAGCATAGGTTTTTTAGAATTCTCGTTAAATATCTATAATATTTCTATTTTCATAGCCTCACTTCTTTCGTTTGAAGGAAGGAAAATTAAGCACATCTGGTTTTCCTGGAGATATATGGGTACGGTGTTGGGAATCGATGGTACCGTCGCGCAGCGGAAAACAAAAATTTTTGAATAAAAGTAATTTGAATCGAATTCAAATTGACGACGGCCCAATTTTATAATCAATTTGAAACAATTATATATATAATATTATATACATATATCATATATACATTTATAAGTTTTGAATAAAAGTAATTTGAATCGAATTCAAATTGACGACGGCCCAATTTTATAATCAATTTGAAACAATTATATATATAATATTATATACATATATCATATATACATATATATATAATATTATATACATATATCATATATAGAAAACAATTTGATTTTCGCAAAATCAAACGAGCATGATAAGTTTCGATTAATCATATATATAACAATTATATATATAATATTATATACATATATCATATATACATTTATAAATAATATATATATATATATATATATATATATATATATATATATATATATATATATATATATATAATTTGCATGCACTTACTTATATATATATATATATATAATACATAAACTATTATACATTACTGCACGCACATATGTCATTCATTAACATCACACACTGCACAACATATATGTTAATAACATAACACATCATACATATGCATATAAATACAGAAGCCATGCAAATGCATTACACAACACACAACATGCATGTACACAGTTTATAAATATAACATATATACATATATCAAACACTTATAAATATATATTAACATATATAATCTGCACACTACATATATATCGTAATATATATATATAAACGAACATCCTGTTTACCTCACATCCGAAGCGAGGCGAAAGGAGAAGGAGGCGCTCGGTACGGGCGGCACGCAGACGGGCGGAGTGCGACGCTGTCGGGATGAGCAAGGCGCCTGGAGAGACGGCCCGACACAAGGAATTGACAGCAACGGCGCGGCGGGTGCGGCTCTCGGCACGGCTCCGTTCGGAACAGCAGGCGGCTCAGCGGAACTCCGGCGCGGGCGATGGAGTTTCTGTAACTCCGGCGTCAGCGGCAATGGCGACAGGGCTGCGATGCGGAGCTCCGACGAGAGCGAGCTCCGTGAACGGACAGGGGCGCTCCGGCACGGACGGGCTGTGACGTTTTCGAACGGCAGCAAGCGGTAGGCTCTCCGGCAACGAAGCGGCAGTGAACGACGGTGGCGGTCCGGCGGCTTCGACGTGTCTCCGGCAAATCGGTGTCACACACCATATAACCCGACGTACTCGCGACGGTGCACTAGATCCGTCGAGAGATTGAGAACGACGGAAACGAGAAACCGAGGACCGAACAATTCGGTATGATGGCGGCTGGCGGCAAGCGGCGGCGGCCAGAGGTGGACGGCAGGGAGAAGGTGGCTAGGGTTCTGAACGAATAGGGTTTCCATTTTTCATGTGTGTAGTTCTGTAATCCCATCTCCTTTTTTTTATAAAAACCTTTTTTTTTTTAAACAAATCAAGCCCAACTAAAGTGGGCTTAAAAAAAGGATTGGCCCAAACATAATAAAAACAACTCTTAATGGGCTCAATTATAAAATAAAAAARAAGCCTTATAATTTAAAATAAAACAACCGGCCCAATAACTTAATGCTTATTGGGTCGACCAAATTTTAAATTAAAAACCCCATCGGAATTAAATCATTTCTCACAAACGATAATTTCGAAAAATTTAACAATTATATTTTCGCGTCCAGAATAACTTTCTCGTATTTTTCTCAATTCATAATCATAATTATGAACTTTAGATTCAATCAAAATTGACATCTAACTATGCTAAAATTAACAATTAATTTCTAGCTGTCGTTTTCAATAATAAGGAAACACGTGGTGTGACCCTCAATGGTTCAGGTGTAAGCTAGCCGTGGGTTCACAACACATTGTGATTCGAACAACACATTGTTC
>BMAC01000008.1:2833426-2848022 GCA_014905375.1 Phtheirospermum japonicum | reverse complement strand
TTGTGCTTGTTCTTCATTATAAGTTCAATTATATGATTTTATATCAAAGGTATCATTTGAACTCGACTGTTGTTATTGACAGTCTGTTATCGATTTTTACTTCATTTTACTGTTACTGTCTGTCTATCTGTCTTTCTCTCTGTCACTGTTACTGTCTGTCAGGCACGAGTAGTTTGGGCAATCAATCGAGCAGGTTGGCTGTGGTTCTTGCTTGACTACTCATTGTACCTATTCCTATTTTTCCTGGTCGGGTCGGAGACGACGGCAGGATTTAGGTCGTAGATTGGGTATATTCCGAAATATGACGTACCCTGGGTTTGAATCCCATAGCTAAAGGGACGTCGAGCCTACAGGGAGGGATAAGGAGATTAAGGCTTCGACCTGGAGTGTCACCTTTCATGGTGAGCGGAAACGTATGGGTCATGTTTGATCGTCATGATTCTACGTTTATGTGAGTTAATCTGGCTCGGAAGCTAAGTGCTACGCATGGGAGCCACCTCTAGAGTCCTTCGGGAGCTAAGTGCTACGCGCGGGAGCCACCTCTAGAGTTTCATACCCGTACACTCACTAATTGGACTGACTGTTTTAGAACGAGACAGATTTTCCTGTCTGTTCATCTGTTAACTGTTTCAATTGATTTCTTAAAACTAAATTAACACTATCTATTTGTTCTAAATATGATAATTGGTTAGTTTTGAGAAAATCTATTGTTTATTTAAATTTAGAATATTTTAATTTTTAAGTTGCTGGATAGAATTTTGTAAAACATATGAGAATAGTTTTGCACACCAAGTGCTTTGATTATATTATGAAAATTATTTTCTTAAACTCTTGTCAGTTTTATATTTCAAAAGAAAATTTACAATTTCAATTGCTTGACCTCACTGAGCTCTTTTAGCTCACGCTCTCGTCTATATTAAAACCAAACTCTCCTGATATCGACTTCCTTTTATTGTGTTTTATGTATATGAAAGCGAATTTAAGGTGAAAGTTTGTTTTATTTATTTATTTTATTTACTATTAAGGTAGTATTTTATTTGGGGCGCTACATCAATACACTCTAATATGTTCTTATTATTTTGTTAGATAATTAACTTCTCGTTCTGAAAGATATATTGAATTGAAGAATTTGAAGGTGAAAACTAAAATTTTAGTTTTTGTTTATTTGTTCGTGTATCTCAATTTTGATTTGTTGGTACAGTGATTTTAATTTCTTCTTTTCTGGTTAGGTTTTCATAAGAAAGCAGATTAGTTTTGGTGGTATTTAGTTTGATGTTTTGAATTTTGAGACGAATGATCTTATTGGATATACTTTTAAATTTCTATGAAATTTATTTCAAGTTTTCTTACTTGTTTTCATTGCCGCTAAAAGCGTATTCATTGTGTGATTGATGTTGTTTCCAATTTTAAATATTATTCATTTGGTTAGACATATTTTTTTTAATAAATTTAAGTTGTTTGCTCAATTTAGTTGTGTGCAATGAAATTTAATAACTTGGAAGCTGGTGTGGTTGAACCTACATTTAGCAAAGTAAAGATAATTCAATTATTTTATATGATGTATAGAATGCTACTGAAGCGGCTATTACTATTCTTCGAATTGATGACATGATAAGACTTTAACAATATGAAAGTCAGAATGACGAGTGATCCAACCATCTTTTTAATCTTGTCTTGGCAGTTTAATGGAAGGTGACATGTAACCTATTATAAAAATAACTTTTGTTCATCATCCTACTCAGAAACACAAGTGTTAAATGCATATTATCGAGTAAAATAAGTATTATTTCAGATACATTACATGTAGAATGGGGCTAGTTAATTTTTCTAAAAGTTATATATGTTGTTGGTATGCATGTAAAAGCTATATTTTGTTAGTTACTCAGCCTGCCATTCCACTACGCTTGGAAGTTTGGATATTTTGATGGTGATTCTTCTTAATCCTTTCTAAGAGGTTGGTATTCTTCATAATTTTTCTCAATCTTTTTTTGATTTAATATTATATTTATGTTTCTAGAAATAAAGTAAATTTATACTTTTGATTTGATTATGTAACAAATCATGTTTCCTCAAGACTTTTCCAAAATTCTAGTAGTTGATATTTTTGTATGTACATTCCAGCTATTTTTTAACTCTCTAAGCACGCATTTGACTCCAAGCTTGTGCGTTTCATAGACAAACTGTTGGAAAATATTGCTGCAAAAAAAAAACCCAATGAAATAGCAAGTATACAATTAAATAACTAAATAACAAAGTTTAGGGTAAGAAGGAAAAGACCRTGGTTTGAGACGCGCAAAAATGCTGTCCTAAAAAGAGATACGCCCTCTCCACACAGAGTCTGTCGGCGTTCTTTTCCCAAATACAACAATCCCAAAAGAAGTTTTGGTAGTGGCAAGAACTCCTTTAAAGCGAATCGATCATCATCCACGTTTACCCAACTAGAGTATGTAAATATGTAAATATGTTCTTTATATAAAAGAGGTGAGTATAATACTTTATTTTGTAGAAATGGAATGTAGAATGCTTGAAAGCTTATATGGAATTTTATGAAGATAAAGAGAAATTTTGTTAGTAAGAAATGAGTTTGTGTAAATGATAAGAAGTGTCTATTCTTGCAAATGAATCATTGGTTTATATAGGAAAAATTTGAAAGGTTTTAAAATCATAATATTAAAAGCTATTAAAAGTCATTGGTATGAAATAAATTTCATTTAACCATTTAACCACACAAATATGCATGCTTGTATTTCAAAAGTCATTTTGAATCAATTCAAAATATGTAACCTTTACACAATAAATTTGTAATCCAAGATTAGTAATCCCCACAATAAATCAAAATTAAACTCATGAAGTTATAATATATTTGAATAAATTATATTTTTAAAATTTAATTAGTTTTTTCAACAATCCCCCACATAATTCAATATTAAAAATATATAAGAAAATAATATTATTGTTGAGCAAAATATACCATGTAATAGGTGATAGGTGTCTTCCGGACTTGAACCTTGAATTAGTGACAACTAGTTTCATCCGAAGAATCATAGTGACGTAAAGTCTTGAACTAGACTCTTTGAACCAGATTACACTAGTAGCACACATGATATGGACTTGGATCAATTCTATCGGTATTGCGCTATTAACGGTCATGCGCTGGTATCTTGTATTCATGAATGTTTTTTAAGGATCAGCCTACATCCCAAAGTAGCGACCACACTACTAACATTCATATAGGTGAGCCCTCCAAGAGTGTTTGTGATTACCACCCTGCAAAATTTATTGCCTTGGACTTCATTCAGAGATATACTCTTCCTATTATCCATCACAAATCAGCACCAACACCTTAGGAATGGAACCGAAAAATCTCCCTTATTTATATGTGCTGAATTTAATCATCTTTATAGTTTCTTTTTTACCTATTGAACCTCTTTCATGGGATCTCCAATCACGGAGGTTAGGTTTCCACTATGATGACTTATACAGTCTCATTCCCCTCGATGTTTCTTGAACAATTTTCTTAGCTCACCCCTTAGTAAGGTTTTCGGCTAGATTATTCTCAAATCTCACAAAATCTAGAGATATTACTCTCCTTGATTGAGTAATTGTCTTATAGAATTATGTCGTATACAGATATACTTCCTCTTCCCATTATAATGAGAGTTTTGTGCTTCAGCGATCATAGCTTGATCATCGCAAAGTATAGAAATTATTGGAATAGCTTAACTCCATTGTAGAACATGAAATAATATATTGTTTAGTAGATCTCCACGCTATAACTCCTCCACCAAGGGAGAATATATAACCACTAGTTGATTTTGTTTCATCTGAGTCAGATATCAAATTAGCATTTGTGAACCCTTCAATCAAAGCCGGATATCCTGAGAAATGCAAACCTAATCCATAGTACCTTTCAAATATTTAAATACTCTAGTTATAGATTTCCAATGATCATAATTTGGATTAGAAATATATCTACTTAATCTGTTTACAGCATAAGCAATATCCGGTCTAGTATAATTGGTTAAGTACATTAGAGACCCAATGATCTGCGCATGTTTTTCTTGAGAAACACTTTCTCCATTATTTTTCTTTAAGTGAAAATGAGGATCATATAGAGTATTTACAGGTGTGCAATCAGAATAATTGAATTCCACCTCTGGATGTTTAAGCATTCTAAAGGTCGTTAATTATTTATTTCATCATATCATTAGAATCATGGAACTCACGCGATCATTGTTCGGCCTTAAGCCATGGTTTGAAAAATTATTGGGCCATTTTTCCAATGTTTTCTCTTTGAGCGTTAATCTTATTGAATTCTTTGGATGTATACATTCACAATTATATTTCTATTCTGCACTTGGTTAGAACAAGTTCTACTTTGCACTTTGTCTTTCGCTCTTAGTCATTAATGTTTTTGCACTCAATGTCAATTTTTGTCTTTGACTCGTATTTTTAATTCTCTTCCGATCTTGATTGTGCTAAATGTCATTTCTCACTTATTTGTCACTGAACCTTCAAGAAACTGATGCCAACTAGTTTCATTTCACACACTAATGTATCATTAATCTTTATTACCTAGTGTACATGGTTATTCAAGAGATTTGATATTTCACTTCCAATTTCTCCCTACTTTCTTTTCAATCATTGTTTTTATTACGAAGTTCTTTCTCAGTTAATGATTAAATTTAGTCTCATCTTGGTAGTCATCCTTAATATTATGACCATAGTAGTCCTTTTGCTCTACTTGATAGATTTATCCTAATTGTGAAGCTCTTTAACACAACTACTTTCGAGATTCACATTGTACCCAAGTCTTTTATTGACTTCTTCTGATCTACTAGTTCACATATGCACTGTTGTAATGAACTTAAGTTTTAATCACTTTTATTTTCGAGTTTATCTTCTGTCTTGGTGGAATCGATTTTACTTTGTTTACCTCACCTCATTGTTCAATCACCCTTCTATTTTATTCCTCTTTTATACTAAGAATTTATCTTTGCTTATTACAGAGAATGGACCCTTGTACCGTTATTAGTGCTCACTTGTTTTGTTTGCTACACCAGTGGTGTTGCATTTTTGTTGTTATTCGCTCTATAATTTGCAACCCATTCCGAAGACTTTTGATTATTCTACCATTTGAAAACTTATTTGTTATCTCATTATTTGTAACTTTTCTATTTGTATGTTCCACAAACCATACACCTTATCTTAAAACTTTTCTCATTTATCTTTCTATCATTTTTCCTCTCTGGTAAATTTACGTTCGGACCAGTGGTCAAACTGTATAAGCTTTCCTTAGATATTGATATTTATATAATGATTCCGAATGATTAATTATTTCACTTTCCATGTGAGTATTTCTTATATATATCATATATTTACACCTTTTGACTTCACATTGTTTGTTTTATTATCACTTTGTTCGTTAATTCTGTCTTTGGACAAAGATCCTAACTTGTACTTACTCTTACCTTGTACGACTTTACTATTTCATACATTTCACCTCATCAAATATCAAACTCTCTATCTTATTTTCACTTTACGTTCGTTTGTGGTAGAACTTCGAAACATTTTCATTTGTTAGCTTCCATTGGAAATTTGGATACCTTCGAAGTACTGATGCCACCAACTTGTTTTATTATATTGGTAAGACTTTTTGTCGTACTCTCCCTATTTGATATGTCTAAAGTTTGATATCCTATATTGATTGCGGTTTCAATTACTAGGTTCTTTTCGATTATACATCACACTTATCAATACTTTTGATTTGCAAGTCATTTAACTCGTTACTACACAATTTCTTCATTTTTTAATGTAAGTTGTATTTACTCTCGATCGAATCACACAATCTTTTCAACCTCATCTTTGATTAAATAACATTAAATTGTATACATTTCAATCAATCATACCTCGTAGATAGAGCGACTATTGGATTTAAATTTTGTGGTGTAGTACTAGAGTTGCCTGGACTATCTAAGAAGGGAATTTGGGGACATAATTCTTTTAAGGAGGGGAGAATGTGAAGCCCCGTCTATTTACTCTTATAATTTATTCAAACAAATTTGATTATTCTTTATATCACTAATTTTATTTCATTTTCATTGAAATTTTTTTATTACAACAATATTTTGTTGGAACACATATTAGATATTATAAAATTTTAATTTTTATTTATTTAATTTTGTAGCGGAAAATATACATGGTATATTTTTTTATTTTAACTAATTGTGTTAAGTCGGGCTCAAAATCTTTTAAACCTATAACTTTTAAATAGGCCCAAACCCTTGAACAAACATTGCAAAAAAATTTGAACCCATTTAAATTCAAGCATGCCGCATTTTAGGCCCAAATATCAAGCCCAAGCCTAGTGTCTCACCGCCTCTCTCCTCTCTATAAATGGCTGGAGTTGGTTGATTAGTTAGAACAAAAAACACACTAGAAGTTCCTATCATTTTCGTACATCAAAGTCTTCTCGTGGCCGCTGGTTTCGTCAGACTCGTGACGAAAATCCAACCGTCGGATCATAACCAAATTTTAATGTATATAGTCTTAAATAATGTTTCCAACGCCACCTCCGGATGAACGATCGGAGCTTTGGATCATTGGCAAAACGCCGGCGAAACTTCCTGTGCGCTGCCATAATTCTGGCCGGCGCCGTCGAACTTCGACAGCCGATTTTCGGCGAACGACATGTCCGAAACTATTGTTTTATATATCAATTTGTTTGTATCGATGAGTAATATTTGATTATATATTTAATTTTTAGAATCGATGTCGGATAAGTAGTGACAGAGCCTCGAAACTGCCGGATACCGGCAACCCCATTTTGGCCATTTGGAATATCGGAACTTAATGAAATTTATATTAAATGAAAGCCTCTTCAAGAAAAACATAATTTTGAACTCAGTTTTTGATTATGGTGAGATTTGGGATTGTGTATGTGTTTTGGTCCGTGCGCGAGTGTGTCGTGATGTGTTTGTGTGTGTGGCCGCGTGTTTTGTGTGTGCTTGGGATGGTAGTTGATGTCGCGGTGGTTGCCGGAGAGGGTCTGGCAGACGAAAAGAATAAAACGAGCATAGCAGGAGGTCTTTAGAAATTTGGGTTGAAATGAAATGGATCAAAACTTTAGGGTGGGATTTTGAGAATTAGATATAGTTTTGGACCCAATTGAAGATTTTTAAAACTTCAATTTGAACCCTCTAATTTTCAATTTAGTCCCCTGAAATCAAGTTTTAATTTATTCTGAATTGACCCCAAATCAGATTCTTTGAAACTTCAGATTTACCCCACAAACTTTTAAAAGTTCTTAAAATTATATTTTCACCCCAATTACTTTATTAATTTTTCAAAACCGTACAACTTTCTTATTCTTGAGCCGAAATGGGTCAAACGACTTCCAAATGATTTCAAATTTGAAAATAGCTTCGTTATAACATCCTCCTATGTAACACGTATCCAAAATTATAATTTTACCCTTTGAACTTGAAAGTTCAAGAATCGAGGCCAAACGTCTTTATTGTACTATTTTGCTTCCAATTATACTAGTTTCATTTCCAAGTGTCTCAGGAACTTATATATATTAAATTAAAATAGTTATATTATATTTTAGGACTGTACATGGGCTTTTATCTGGAAGTGACGAGGCGTTTCATGTACTAGATCGAGAACCTCGTAAAGCCATCGTAGTTACATGCTTGGTTCTGAAAAGAACTTCAAAGAAGGTGAGTAAAATCTTCTTAAACTGGGGAGTTTGAAAATTCTTAAATTATAATATGTTGTTTGTGCTTATCTGCAAGTAAAATATTTTTAACTGGAAAGTTTGAGATTTTCCAAATCAAGAAGCACTTGTTGCTTAAACATATTTTTTTGTTTGTATAAGTCTTTTGAAAAATAGTATTTTGAGAGAAAATATGCAACTGTGCATTGCTCTTGTGCTTGTTCTTCATTATAAGTTCAATTATATGATTTTATATCAAAGGTATCATTTGAACTCGACTGTTGTTATTGACAGTCTGTTATCGATTGTTACTGCATGTTACTGTTATTGTCTGTCTATCTGTCTTTCTCTCTGTCACTGTTACTGTCTGTCAGGCACGAGTAGTTTGGGCAATCAATCGAGAAGGTTTCCTGTGGTTCTTGCTTGACTACTCGTGGTACCTATTCCCATTTTTCCTGGTCGGGTCGGAGACGACGACAGGATTTGGGTCGTAGATTGGGTATATTCCGGAATATGACGTACCCTGGGTTTGAATTCCATAGCTAAAGGGACGTCGAGCCTACTGGGAGGGATAAGGAGATTAAGGCTTCGACCTGGAGTGTCACCTTTCATGGTGAGCGGAAATGTATGGGTCATGTTTGATCGACATTGATTCTACGTTTATGTGACTTAATCTGTCTCGGAAGCTAAGTGTTACGCATGGGAGCCACCTCTATTGTCCTTCGGGAGCTAAGTGCTAAGCGCGGGAGCCACCTCTAAAAGCGTATTCATTGTGTGATTGATGTTGTTTCCAATTTTACATATTATTCATTTGGTTAGACATATTTTTTTTTTAATAAATTTAAATTTTTTGCTCAATTTAGTTGTGTGCACTGAAATTTAATAACTTGAAAGCTGGTGTGATTGAACCTACATTGAGCAAAGTAAAGATAATTCAATTATTTTATATGATGTATAGAATGCTACTGAAGCGACTATTACTATTCTTCAAATTAATGACATGATAAGACTTTAACAATGTGAAAGCCAGAATGACGAGTGATCCAACAATCTTTTTGATTTTGTCTTGGCAGTTTAATGGAAGGTGACATGTAACCTATTATAAAAATAACTTTTGTTCATCATCCTACTCAGAAACACAAGTGTTAAATGTATATTATTGAGTAAATTAAGTATTATTTCAGATACATTACATGTATAATGGGGCTAGTTTGTTTTTCTAAAAGTTATATATGTTGTTGGTATGCATGTAAAAGCTATATTTTGTTAGTTACTCAGCATGCCATTCCACTATGCATGCAAGTTTGGATATTTTGATGGTGATTCTGCTTAATCCATTCTAAGACGTTGGCATTGTTCATAATTTGTCTCACTCTTTTGTTGATTCAATAATATATTAACGCTTCTAGAAATAAAATAAATTTATACTTTTGATTTGATTATGTAACAAATCACGTTTGCTCAAGCCTTTTCCAGAATTCTAGCAGTTGATATTTTTGTATGTACATTCCAGCTATTTAAACTCTCTAAGCACGCATTTGACTCCAAGCTTGTGCGTTTCATAGACAAACTGTTGGAATATATTCCTGCAAATAACAAAACCATTGAAATAGCAAGTATACAATTAAATAACTAAATAACAAAGTTTAGGGTAAGAAGGAAAAGAGCCTGGTTTGAGACGCGCAAAAATGCTGTCCTAAAAAGAGATACGCCCTCTCCACACAGAGTCTGTCGGCGTTCTTTTCCCAAATACAACAATCCCAAAAGAAGTTTTGGTAGTGGCAAGAAGTCCTTTAAAGCGAATCGACCATCATCCACGTTTACCCAACTAGAGTATGTAAATATGTAAATATGTTCTTTGTATAAAAGAGGTGAGTATAATACTTTATTTTATAGAAATAGAATGTCGAATGCTTGAAAGCTTGTATGGAATTTTATGAAGATAAATAGAAATTATGTTAGTAAGAAATGAGTTTGTGTAAATAATAAGAAGTGTCTATTCTTGCAAATGAGTCATTGGTTTATATAGGAAAAATTCTAAAGGTTTTAAAATCAAAATATTAAAAGTCATTGGTATGAAATAAATTTCATTTAACCATTTAATCACACAAATATGCATGCTTGTATTTCAAAAATCATTTTGAATCAATTCAAAATATGTAACCTCTACACAATAAATTTGTAATCCAAAATTAGTAACCCCAACAATAAATCAAAATTAAACTCATGAAGTTATAATATATTTGAATAAATTATACTTTTAGAATTTAATTAGTTTTTTCAACAATCCCCCACATAATCCAATATTAAAAATATATAAGAAAATAATATTATTGTTGAGAAAAATATACCATGTAATAGGTGATAGGTGTCTTCCGGACTTAAACTTTCACTTAGTGACAACTAGTTTCATCCGAAGAATCATAGTGACGTAAAGTCTTGAACGAGACTCTTTGAGCCAGATTACACTAGTAGCACACATGATATGGACTTGAATCAATTCTATCGGTATTGCGCTATTAACGGTCATGCGCTGGTATCTTGTATTCATGAATGTTTTTTAAGGATCAGCCTACATCCCAGAGTAGCGACCACACTACTAACATTCATATAGGTGAGCCCTCCAAGGGTGTTTGTGATTACCACCCTAAAGAATTTATTGCCTTGGACTTCATTCAGAGATATACTCTTCCCCTCGATGTTTCTTGAATAATTTTCTTAGCCAACCCCTTAGTAAGGTTGTCGGCTAGATTATTCTCAGATCTTACAAAATCCAGAGATATTACTCCTTGATTGTGTAATTGTCTTATAGAATTATGTCGTATACGGATATACTTCCTCTTCCCATTATAATGAGAGTTTCGTGCTTTAGCGATCATAGCTTGATTATCGCAAAGCATAGAAATTGCTGGAATAGGTTTAAATCCATAGTAGAACATGAAATAATAGATTTTTTAGTAGATATCCACGCTATAACTCCTCCACCAAGGGAGAATACATAACCACTAGTTGCTTTGTTTCATCTGAGTCAGATATCCAATTAGCATTTGTGAACCCTTCAATCAAAGTTGGATATCCTGAGAAATGCAAACCATAATCCATAGTACATTTCAAATATTTAAATACTCTAGGTATAGCTTTCCAATGATCATAATTTAGGTTAGAAGTATATCTACTTAATCTGTTTACAGCATAAGCAATATCCGGTCTAGTATAATTGGTTAAGTACATTAGAGACCCAATGATTTGCGCATGTTTTTCTTGAGAAACACTTTCTCCATTATTTTTCTTTAAGTGAAATTGAGGATCATATGGAGTATTTACAGGTGTGCAATCAGAATAATTGAATTTCTTCAATAACTTATCAATGTAGTGTGACTGATTTAATATGATCTCTTTATCATTTCTTATCACTTCTATACCAAGTATGACATTGGCATTGCCAAAATCTTTCATATAAAAATTCTCAGATAACATCAATTTAGTGATTTCAATGATTCTCAAGTTTGTTTCAAAGATCAAGATATCATCAACATACAAGCACAATATAACACAATCATCATTAATATTTTTAAAATAAACACATTTATCTGAATCATTAATAAGAAAGCCATTAGCAATAACTACTTTATCAAATTTCTCATGCCATTGTTTTGGAGCTTGTTTTAAACCATAAAGAGATTTAACTAATTTGCAAACTTTCTTTTCTTGACCAAATATAATAAAACCTTCCGGTTGTTCCATATAAATTTCTTCTTCTAAATCTCCATTTAGAAATGAAGTTTTAACATCCATCTGATGAATTTCTAATTTATAAATAGAAGCTATAGCAATTAATACTCTAATAGTAGTTATTTTAGTCAGTAGGGAATAAGTATCAAAAAAGTCAATACCTTCTTTTTGTTTATAACCCTTAACTACCAATCTAGCTTTATATTTATCTATTGATTTTAAGTTTTTTCTTGAAAATCTATTAGCACCCAATTAGTTTATTACCAGGTGGTAAATTCGTTATTACCCTAAGTATTATTAGACATTATAGACTTTATTTCACTATCTATGGCTTCTTTCCATAAAGGAGCTTCTAAACAAGTCATAGCCTCATTATAAGTTTTAGGATCTTCTTGAACAATAAAAGTGTAAAAGTCTTCACCGAAATTCTTAGGAATTCTCGTTCTTACACTTCTTCTAAGTTCATGATTATCATTTGTATTTATTCTAATTTTATGATTATCACCATTTGGTGTAAAATTAGAAGATTTATCAATTCCATTGATGTTAGAACTACTAGAATGAAAAGAAAAAATATTCTCAAAGAAAACAGCATCACGAGATTCTATAATAGTATTATTAGCAACATCAGCATTTTCAGATTTAAATACTAAAAATCTATATCCTACACTATTTAGAGCATACCCTATAAAAGCACAATCCACTGTTTTAGGCCCAAGTTTTCTTTTCTTATTTTTAGGGATATTAACTTTAGCTAAACACCCCCACACTTTTAAGAATCTTAAAGTGGGCTTTCTCCCTTTCCACAATTATAAGGAGTTTTATCACTATCTTTATAAGGAATTCTCTTTAAAATATGACACACTGAAAGTAATGCCTCTCCCCATAAATTTTTTGGTAAGCCTGAAGATGTTAACATGGCATTCACCATATCAATTAAAGTGCGGTTTTTTCTTTCATTTATGCCATTAGATTGAGGTGAAAAGGCTACAGTCCTTTGATGTATTATTCCATGATTTTCAAAATATTCTACCATTTCTTGTGATTCATACTCTTCACCTCGATCACTTCTCAAAGATTTAATTTCCTTTTCTAATTGATTTTCTACTTCAAATTTGTAAGTTTAAATTTTTCAAACATTTCATCTTTTGTTCTTAATAAATAAATATAACAAAATATTGGATAATCATCAATAAAGGTGATAAAATATCTTCTACCACCACGAGTTAAAGTATTTTTCAAATCACAAATATCACTATGAATTAGTTCAAGCAATTTTGATTCTCTTTCTACAGATTTAAAAGGCTTTCTCGGTTGTTTTGCTTGAACACACACTTCACATTTGTTTTTATTATTATGTCCGATTTTAGAATTAAATTCATATTCATCATTTTTCTCAAAGTATTAAGATTAGCATGACCTAATCTTTCATGCCAAATATTTGAATTTTCAACACAATATAATAAAGAAGGCGAATTACTAATAACATCATTACTATGATTATCAAAATCAATACTCAATTTGAAAAGACCTTCACTAATATAGCCTCTACCAACAAAAGAACCATTTTTCGTAAATACTACTTTATTCGATTCCATTATAATTCGATAACTAAGTCTAACAACCAAAGAAGCACTAACTAGATTTTTCTTAATATTTGGAACAAATTGAACTCCATCTAAAGATATTATTCTTCCCAAAGTAAATTTAAGATTTATCGTTCCTTCCCCAAGAACATTAGCTAAACTACCATTACCCATAGTCACCATTCTATTGTAACATTCTTGATAAGAAGAAAAAAGAGATTTATTTGCACAAACATGTGTATTAGCTCTCGAATCTATCCACAATTCATTGGTTTGAAATATGATATTAACTTCGGGGGCATATGAAACATACATCTCGTTATAACTATTTAAAGCATTGCCAAAAGAAATCATATTAACTTGATGAGTGAAGTCATCATTCTTTTTAAAAACTTTATTAAGTTGCTTATTGTCACTTGTAGCACATTTTAGAGTTTCTCTATGCTTCTTTTTCAATTTAAAGTGACATAATCAAATTCTCAAATGAAAAATCTTGAGATTTTTGTTTAATGCTTCTACCAAAATCTATCCATGAAGGTTGTAGTTTTTTAATTAAACTAGAAACAAAAAACTTTTCTTGAAACTCAATGCCTTTCACCTTCATTTCATGAATAATATTTTCAAACTCATGCACTTGAGAAATAATAGAAATTCCATCACACATAGTAAAATTAAGAAACTTCTCAAACTTACTACTATTTAACTCAATATTAGACATGATACAAACAACAAAAAATTTAAGGAATATAAAATCACAAATAAATCAATATAATGAATCTTATTATATATATATATATATAGGATTAGGTTCAAATGAGAACCCCGTCATTATATGTAAACCTAGAGACTAATCCTGGCCTTAGATCTAATATTGCACAGTGCAATTATATGTCCAGGTTCATTGTGCTTTTTACACAGTACTATAATGCTAAAATCAGTCCAGTTTTTTTAATTTAATTATATATATATATATATATTACGTTTTAAAACATGCAATATGTATCTTAAATTGTAGATCTTGAGAATGTGATTAATTTGATATATATTTCATTCAAAACGAATAAAATTTGAAAAAGTTATGGTTTGTTGAAGATTTGAGTTTCATTTCAAACTTTTGAATTTGCAGTTTATAGACGAAATTTGCGATGCTTTTTGTATACAATCGTAGTGTTTTTTTTCTTAATCTATTGTGCTTTCTAAAGAACAATGTAGTGCTCTTTGTAAACGTTGATATATGTCCAAAATACCTTTTTAATTAATTAATGCATTTTTTTACATTATTACCATGCTGACATGTCATGATCTCAACCATCAAGATTATCCAATCTAATGGTCAAGATGAGTCCCTAGGTTCACATATAATGACGGGTTCTCATTTGAACCCAACCCATATATATATATATATATATATATATATATATAGGATTGGGTTCAAATGAGAACCCCGTCATTATATGTGAACCTAGGGACTAATCCTGGCCTTTAGATCTAATATTGCACAGTGCAATTATATGTCCAGGTTCATTGTGCTTTTTACACAGTACTGTAGTGCTAAAATCAG